>PVIU01016473.1:0-44930 GCA_004026605.1 Ondatra zibethicus
GGGATGGGGGTGGGCCTTGGACTTCCAACAGGGCAGGGCACCATGCCCTCTTTCAAGGAAGAAGGGGGAGGGAGGAGGGGTGGGGGGTAGTGGGAGGGGACCGGGAGAAGGGGAAGAAAGGAAAAAAAATTTTTTTTTTAATCTTTAATTATGTTCTTGAATGGAAAAAATAAAACAAAACAATGTATGGAAAAAAAAAGATTATTTTGATCATAATGAGAGGAATCATCAACCATATTTCTTACCTTAGATGATTAATGTTTTGACCAAAAGATTTGGAAATTTCTGACTCTGTGTTCAGAAGTGTTAATAATATCATTTATATTTATCTGTGACTACATCCTCCTTTACTATGTACTGAAATGTGGAAACTCCCAAATTGTTCATTTTTGAATTACAGAAGCAAGAATAGTGCTTGTTTAAGATAAGTTCTTATTTTGCTGAGCATCAATGTTTACCCTAAGCTACATGCGTTCAAAATAAAGATAACTATGCATACAGTTACATTTGTTAGATGTTAGAAGTAAAAATGAGCAGAATCAGCCTGAGGTGAATTTGTGAGGTGAAATTAACATTAGTCACTCTATTTCCCTTTGCTTCCAGAATTTAAAACATTTTGTTTATGCATGAGAACCTTAGTCCATTCAATGTTTGCTCTCACCACATTAACTGAATCATTTATCTTAACTCAGGTGGGCAGGCATGGAGAAGAACCTTGATGAGCAAATAGTGAGGTTCCACTAATTATACACTACTCTAATTAATAAAACTGAGACTTCCATTGTCAACCCCAGTCCTGTTTACAAAAGGACTTAGAGAAGTCTCAAGATTCTATTATAAGCTATGTGTATGGAAGAAATAATTGAAAGGACTTTATAGTCTTGAGACTTAAATTTTATATCATCTTAAATACTGTCACACATACAAAACACAACACTTGGTCATTATTGTTATTTACGAAATTAAGACCCTATAATATTCATAGATCCTTAAATCTAGAATTCCTATTTATGTAAGTCCTGGAAAGGTGGTCAAGGTGACTCGAATATCTATGTGAATTTATGAAGTGTAATATGTAATTTACACCACTTCGTTGTGTGAATGTCAGCATTGTAATAAAAGGCAATGACAAACAAAGCTTTGGGTGACTTAGTAGTGATCAATACAATATCTCTTAATTTTATTTGTCATCCTGGTACATTTTTTCTACCAAGAACATCTATGGTTCCCCCAAAATTATTTATAACAACCCTTTTGATGTATCTTAAAAGAAATATCTGTTTATAAGGCATCAAATTAATAATTATTGGTATTTTGAGTTGATTTGGACTCCTTTTAGTGGAGAACGATTTTTACTTGTGAAAGTAAGTGTCAGACAATCATTTATTTATACGTATTAAGTTTAAATAAGTGAAATTATTGAGTAAAGTCAATATTAATAATATTCATTGTCAAAAATACAGTTCTAGTCTTCAAGAAATATTAGATTTTGAAGAAACTATTTTCATTGTGATATTGACTGTTTCAAGACATGACTACATCACTGCATGAGACCATAGGTGAAATCCATAGTTTTAATTTTTAAAATTGAAATGAACTGTACTTAAATATGAAAAAGTCTGCTTTAGTCAATGAACTAATAATTGCCAGTGGCCAATTAATAATATTTATTGAATGAAGCTCAAATGTTAAAAGGTAATACAAAGTGTCATAGTATCATGAATGGGTAAAAGATATTAAACCAAGTAAAATTTGTCAGAATCATGAAGAAAAATAAATAATTTCACTTGTGTGGAATAAGAAATAAATATTTCAGACCTTTACAATCAGATGAAATTGTGGTAACCAGATGAGCGATATTAACAATTGAGAAGAAATGGAGTGATATTTGCTAAAGGAAACAATGCACAAGATAGAAAGTATAAATCATTTCACTGTATATACCATCAAAGGCACAAAATGATGATTTTAGAGAATAGAATACTGCAGTTAGGGATCCTGAAAAACTGAGATTTTAACATCTCTTTTGTTATTATACCATGATTCATATTTATCATTATAGCAAGTCTTCATAGTATATATGCAAACATACATAAATACATGTATACACATACAAACAAAAATACATAAATAAACACATACACTATATATACTAAATAAACATCATAAATTCCATATAAAATTTATACATTGGACAATGTCTTATTCTAAGTTTACGATAAAAAATATCAAGATATAAAATGTTCTATGTTCCAGCAGGAAAAAAGTATTTGAAAGTCTTCAAAATCTTTCAAAAAGATAAACAAAATCTGTGAACACTACAGTTTACTGCATATTTACAAACATGGAATAATGAGGTACACATATACATGCATGCGCACAGGCACACACACTCTTGTGAACACAAACTCATGTGCATATGCACAAACACATGCTTGAATACTGGTTTCCCACACCACATCACTGTAAGTATCTATTGTATATGGAAGTGATCCTCACCTTCTTTCTCCATGTGCAGTCTCAAGAGGCTACTTTGCTTCCGTATGTACCTGAAGCTCTGTCTTGCCTCAGGTTTTAGCGTTCCGCCCTGACTCACCATCTGAGCTGCTGAGTTCTTCATTCATTAATGCTAATTGCAATAATCATCTATGAACCAAAATATCATGGATCAGACAATCTGAAAGTGTCAAAAAACAGCATCTACGTGACATTTTCATATTTGTATTTTGAAGTATTTTTCATATTTGTTTATTGTTTATCATCTTTCTTGAGCATCTATCTGAAAATAGGATCAGTAATCTTCATAAAATTATCAACCATATAAGATTTTGAATAGAATAAATCACTTAACAAATTTTACACATTTAAACAGTGTCATGAAGAATATTTTCTATATATTCAACTCTTATTTTGCTATTATTCTTTCAATACTGAGCAATTTTTGAAACTAAAAGACATATTTTCATTAATGAACTTATTGTAAAACTCATAATAGGAATCTCATGGTAGTCAATATCATATTGTTTGAGTGAATGAATATACTTATAGGTAACAAAGATTTTTTTGTTAATTTTAATGTTATTCATACAGATAATATGGAATCCTGAAACACATTTTTAACTAAAATAAAAGTTAATGGCGTCTTTCTTATTCAACCTAAAATAAAGAAGGACAAAGGTGATTTCAAATGTCTAAATAAGCAAATGAAAGCAATTACATAGTTGAATTCAGTCACATAGCTTGTGTTTATTTAAATTGTGAATTAAAAGGCAAAGTGGCAATTAGGCATTCCAAGACCAATCATTCTCATTTCATTGAGTTTTCACGTTTTAGCAGTCTGAGTTAATTTAGTTAAAACTGAGGAAAATCAAAATGACCATCTGTTTATTATTTCCACTAAGGATAGAAGAAATAAAACACAAACTCAAACTATATCATGAGGAATAAGAGTAGCTACAATAAAATAATTGCTTCCTATCAAAATTGTGACAACAATGCCAATGAAAACTTATGGTAAAACACCAATTTACATTGTCTAGAAAAATATAATTACTTGTCTTATTGGGAGGAAGGAACTAGCAGATGTTACCATATTAATGTCTTTCATATTCATATGATTGTTACATGACATGTAGATTCACATATACATTAGTAATTAACCCGAGGGTACCATGAAATGTTTTTAAGTATTGGGAACAAGTCGGAAGAGAGAACTAGTGCTACTCCCACAGGTAAATAAAATTCATTCTCTAGTAGACTGTTTTAACTTTAGGACTACAACAACCGCAGTGGCCTTTCACCATGCTTTAATGATGCCTTATCATCTTATTTTTTACAATTTGCATAGGTATTTTACAATAACATTAATAGAAACTCACCTTCAAAAGGCTCTGCATTCATACTTTTCTCTTTGCTGTGAAAAGCAGCATTGGTAGCTAGAGTGGAACATATAAAACGCATACATCAGCCTGCATAGAACCAACAGCTTTTGCATTGCTGAAGTTAGCCAAGTGCTAGAAGGTTGCTTAACAGTGAGCAATAAGCGACTGCTTCAAATGTTTTTGAAAGAGAGACTTTTTCTGAATTTCTTTTGTGTGATTATGCACTGTATTTTACTTTGTGAATAGACATTTATATTCACCATAATATTTTTGAGTTACTTAAATAGTTTTAGTTTTTTCAAACATAAATAATCTCATCAGTTATGGTCCCCCAGGATTCTTGCTCTGGGGGAAGGAACACAATCAGCCAGCAGAAACTTGGACACTTTGGGGCCTGAATTAGAGGAGGACACAATTGGCTTCCCCGAGACTTCTTGGTCTTGGCATGGGGAGGGAGAAAGATCAACCAGAGCCTGCCTGTCACCAGAGTAACCACATCGTACCAAATACCATCAGATCACTCTAGGCCTGGGCACCGCAGAGATGTAAGGCACCAGCTATGCGCTTTGAGGCTCGGGAAGGCAGAACTCAACAAAGCACGATCTATGTATGACTCAACCAAGAGCCCTTTTGCCAGGCGATCGGGTACCATTGTGGTGAAAGAATACAGGTTAGGGAGGTGGAAGAGGGAGAAAGATGGAATGGTTATGGGTTGGGGATAGAGGCAGATCTGAAGAAGTGATGGTATTTAGGAACTGACAGTTATGGATACTGGAGTCTAGGATTTTATCCAGGTCTAGGCTGTGGACGAGGGCCAAGTGTTGAGCTGGGGCCCTAGAACAACCATGTAGGAAGGAGATAAGTGGGATCAGGATGCATGGTGTAAAATCCACAAAGAATCAATAAAAGCTTTTAAAATTGAGTAGCTCTAGTAACCCTCCAGGTAATTAAGAGATGTGTAAGAGTAATGTAGTGCAGAACAATGAACTGGCGTATTAACGCTGGGTTTGTATTCTGTAACGCTAATAAATTTTACCTAACGGATAAGAAATATACTGATTTTTGCCACTATTATTATTGTGATTTAAAGATTCAGGAGATCTTTTGTTTCCTTTTTCTTTACATTTAAAAACACTGAGTAAAATCTAAGTCTTGTAGTATAAAAGTATAACAGTAGCAAGAATCATTCGTAAATTATGAATTTTGTCAAGTAATATTGTTGTCTAACAAATTTATTTTCAGTAGATTAGTTTTCAGTCAATTCCTCAAGTTCCCAAGAGAATCTTGAAATTCCCCATGCACAGTTAATACAGCACTTTTATTTAGCCCTACATATGAGGTGATGATTTAAATATAGTCACCATCTTAGAAAAATGCAGTTTCATAAATGAAACAGTACTATGCAATGAACCTATCATTTACTTCATGCCCAGAAAAGTAGCAGGAAACCGGAATACCTAAGTCATTGCTCAAGATCACACACAGCATGTTCATAGAGAAGTTCTTGAAGCAGAAGGGAATTAACAAATTCCAGACTGCGAGATCAAATCAAAACAGACAAGATGACCCAGGGAAAACACTCTGTCTGAGAAACTGCATCTGACGTCTCAAGTTTGAATTAAAATAGACTCAGTGGAGCATATCTCACAGTACTGTTCACATTGTACTTTATTGTAGGCTGTCTTCTCAAGTAACTGTGCTCTTCATCAAGACATAATATTTAAAATCATAGCCCTTTATGGAAGCTATCTATCTATCTATCTATCTATCTATCTATCTATCTATCTATCTATCTATCTATCTATCTATCCATCCATCCATCCATCTATCTATCTATCTATCATCTTTATCTATTTATCAGTATCTATATCTATCTGTGTATAATCTGTCTGTTTGTCTGTCTGAATATCCTTCTATCCTTTCACTTAAAGATCCATGTTCTAAAGCATTTAAAGACTGTAGAATGAAAGCCTATCCTCGATTTTTCTAAATTCTCCAAAGCAATAATGAGTTAAAGAGAATTCTCAGTCTTTAGTACCATTCTTACTTCAGCTCTGAATGGAAATGCTCAATTTGTTGTTACTTTCCATTCTTTATGAAAGAAATTATATCAATAAATGAAATACCACTAAACATGATTTCAAACATTTGAAGAATGAGATAACATAGAGAAATGAATGTGTTAATATAATTCAGTCAGTTTGCATATTCTTGTCAGCCATGATGCAATCTAAAAATTACTTTAAAGTAGTCTTAATCTGTAAAATGGATTGCTAATGCATAAGTAATAGCAATAAGTTGATAAAGTAATGAAATTAATACTAAAATTTTTAGTGTATGAGGATACAAAATGAAAAGTAATTGTAAACCTGCAATGAAGAATTACTTCCAAGTATTTTTCTACATTAGAAATGTAAGTAAATTTATCAGAACTAGACGAAATGTATTTCAATATTTTAAAGTAGATTTTCATAGAACAAACACTCAGCTTAAATATGAGTTTCAGGAATGAAATAAACAACATGTCACACAGGAATCATTAATTCTGTTAAAATTTAGAGCAGCAAGGACAAATAATTGTAGCTAATGTAATCAGCAATGATAATACACAATAGATTAATAAAATATAGTTAAAAAATAAAATATAATATTTTATTTGTGATTTTTGTTTCATTTTGTTTTGCTTTGTCTTTTTTTTTTTTTTGAAACTGGGTTTCTCTGTAACTTTTGGAGCCTGTCCTGCAAATAACTCTGGTAGACCAGGCGTGCACCATCACTACCCCATTTGTGTTATTCTTAAAGGCAGATGGCATTCACAGTGTCACCTGGACAGATAAGTTAGCTTGCATAAATATAAGGGAGCGAAGCAATTCTGAAAGTAACTGAGTCAGTCTTCTTCAGGTTCATGTTTATTTGGCTAGCAAAAGGCAACATTTTGCAGTGCATAGTTATGAAAGCTTAACTTTTAGTTCTTGCTAGGATGTCTACAACTGATTTCAAAATTATTCTCAATTTATCTAAAATTATGCAACAAGAAATTATATTTTATTTTCAAAACAGTATTGTTTTGACATTTACTGAGTAGGTGACATGGTCAGATTAGAAATAACATATTGAAATCAATGCTACAATTCAAATGATCCTTAGAAAGTACAAAAATGCTGTTGGAATTTTACAGACTAAAATTTAGTAGCAATGGTCATCTCACTAGTAGAGAAATGCATTTAATGAAGAAAAGGTAAATGAGTAAGAACTGAACATGATGATAGACACCAAGTCATTTAAAAGATTGTTGAGATAACTGTTATTCTGGCTGTAATTATCTTGACAAAAATTGAGAGGAATACAGATCTCATATATATATGCAAGGAAATGCAGAGATGTCTATTAGTTTCTGAGTGTTGATGCTTTATGCCATAAGATTTTAAGAGAAGATAGCATATTCTTTATTTTACTTGTATTTCTTCTTCTGAATAGAAAGTGATTTCATTAAAACTTCCTTTATTTATTCATTGCCAAATAAAAGAGTAGAGAAGAATTAATATTTATAACTTATTCTATTTGAAATACTATGCCATAAATGCACATCGAATGGAAATTTGATATCTATCTCATTGAATCATAATGCTTATAATAAAATATAGCAAAGAGAATCATATAAGAGTTGCATTGAGTATCACCACTGTTCATGTCATTAAATAGAAAAGATATGTGTATGTGTGTATTATAAAATAATCCCACTAAAAACCTATAGTTAATTTGTGAATATGTGATTTGTCTACTGGGATGGCTGCTTTTTCAAGTTAATAAACTTTCTTGACCAAGATTCTGACAACATATCAAACATGAAAATTTTTTTCTGTACTTGATCACAAATGATAAGATGAGGGACAATTTCAAGAAAGGAAATAACAATTCTAAAATTGTGGGGCTTTTATTTCATCATTTGCCTTGTGAGATTAATAGAAACATAGGTAGTAAAAAAAATCCTTCAAAAGGAACAGTAGTGTCTCTGTAACTCCTTAGAAAATGAAATATCTTTTTCCTTATCTCAAAATAAATAAGGAGAGCTATAAAGAAATGTTTCAGGGAGTTTAATCAAGGTTTCCTTGAATTCCTCGAATTTATAAACATTTTCTTGAAGTACCAAGTTCCCACATGAACTTATCTTTATTCATAACTATGAAAATCTAGTGGTCAAGAGTAGACAGGAATTCAAATTGATTTCAGGAAGAGAGGTGATTATTCTGGTAAACCAGTGACCAACCATCAAGAACATGGTAAACATGCCGTTCCTTATTGGTCAGATGGAGTATGGAGGCATGGATAATGCCATGTGTCAAGACTGTGCAGAACACAAAGAGCATGACAAAGGCATTAGATACTAAAAATGAAGTCTGTTTGGGTGGCTGGTCATGGGTTAGGATTGGGTGTGATAGAAGCAAGCTATGAGAGTATTTTGTTACCTTATATAGAAAGGAAAATTAAATTTACTTCAAGTATAGGTCACTTAATTGTCCACAATCACTATTATTCATGGGGAGAAAATCCATGTTTGTAAAGCTAACATATTTAATCATATTTGACAAGAAATACTTTGAGAGTTTCCATACTCCTTTATATATCCTCAATATTTTACTATTTTGAGAAGTCAGAAACAGCACAGAAAATGGAGAAAACGTGGTAAAGCCCCAAAAGAATTAATGCAAAAAGTAAGTGCCTTTTCTGCCCACCTCTGAAATATTTGCAACTGGAACTTGAAGGAAAAAATATTAAATACATACACAGACCATATCCTCTTATAGGACACTTTTAGAATCTGACACCATTATTAATATATTCAAGTTCTTAAAAATGTACCTTAGATATAACCAGGAAATGTGATAGTAAGAAAATTAATGTTATATTTCATATAAATCCTAGCAAGTCTACTTCATTCATTGAAGTATCACTATGCATCATAATACAGTGCAATCATTCATTCTCATACAATCTGATGATGAGAGCTATTTACTACTGATTTGATAAAGTTAAAAATCATTAGCATTTAGTAACTGTTTTCTCTCATTGAATAATTCAAGTCGTCCATTGTACAAGCATTGATCTTCAGTCGTGATTGCAATACCATTAAGAGTTGTACAATGATGAAATAGTGCCATCAAAGGCAAGCAGCCAACAAAGAGAAAGTCTGCACTTTAATGAAGGGCCACAAGACTACAGAGGACTGAGAACTGTACAGCCAGAGTGGGTGAAGAAACAATGAAAACATGGCCACCAAATCAACGATGTAAGACTCACAGGGACTCAGAGACTGAAGCCACAATCAGGGAGCCTGCAATGGTCTGTGCTAGGTCCTCTGAATGTACATTATGGTTGTGTAGCCTATTCTTGTGGGACTCCTAACAATGGGAGTAGGGGGTGTCTCTGACTCTTTTGTCTGCTCTTGGAACCCTTTTTCTCCTACTGTGTTACCTTGTCAGCTTCAATATGAGGGTTTGTACCTAGTCTTATCCCCTTTTCTCCTACTGGGTTACCTTGTCTGCTTTGATATAAGGGTTTGTACCTAGTCTTACTGTATCTTGTTATACTCTGTGCTACTGATAGCCCTGGGATACCTTCTCTTTTCTGAAGGGAAATGAGGAGGAATGATCTGAGGGAAAAGGGTTGGGGATGGGAACTGGGAGGAGTGTGGAGAAAGGAAATTGCAATTGAGATGTAATGTATGGGAGAAGAATAAAAAACTAAAACTGTTGGACTATTTCTTAGACTTACTTCATATATTCTTCAAACACACTATTGATAAAACATTAAACCAGAGTAATTTACACTACTGTAACCCAACTCAAGGCTAAATGAAAAGGGACATGATCAGCTTCTCATTTCTTTTACAATGCATTCCCCCAGGGTTCTTTACTAAAGTCATTATGTGGCATAGATACAAGGGGGAATGGGTTACATGTCAGAGGAGCACCTTCCATCCAGGCAGCAGACATCCTGTGGACCAGGATGCTTTAAAAGCTGAGCCGTAAGGAGTACTGTGTAAATATTTATGGAGAAGAGTTTAATAAATTTCTACTCAGGTTGCTGGTTTGTTCACTTGTGTTACGGATTATATTTTAACTTGGTTTAATAGTTCTCTCTGTATAACCTCAAGTTACAGGGCTGAAGTTTAGCAATAAGATTTTGAAGCAATTTCCTCGGTTTACTGTTTAAAGAATGTTGCTGTGAATATTTCATCTCTAGGGCACTTTAGCTGCAGATGTCTTCAAACAGAATTAGGTTTTCTTTTCTAATTTTAAAGAGAACATTTAAAATGAAGTAATCAGACTGCCCCCCCTACAGTTTTATCAAAGGTATCCATCAGTGTATTGTACAATCAGGTTATATTGTTAAAATACAATTTCTTGAAAGGAAATCACTAACAATTTAATTTACAAAACTTTCACGATACTTTTTAAATTTTTCTTTTGAAGGCTTCAGGTGCAGAGAATTGGTTTAATTAAAACGCTGTCTTTATGAATGATACCTTTATTTTCCATGAAGGTTTTTTTTTCTAGTTTGTACTTTACTATTTTTCCTTTGAAAGTACTTTAGATGGGGTTTCAAGTAATTAAAGTTGGCCTCAAACTCTATGTAAATTGAAGGTAACCTTGAACTTCTTTTCTGTTGTCCTCTACTTCCTGACTTGTTTGAAAAGTTGTTTTTAGTGTAAATGGTATTCACAATTGAATGGAGAAATATATGCCTGCTTGCTTAAAGCTCTACCTGCTGAGATAGATGCAAGGCTTATCACATTACACTTTAAATAATGAATATTTGTGTATCACAAACTGGAATAGACACCATCATATATGCATTAACATGCTCAAGTGAAACTGTGCTAACCTATCTTTTAGGATGATTATTATTCTATATTTTGCTTTTCAACCACAAGCTTTTCTATTCCCTATTGTCTATCACAAATGTGCATGATTTACATGTTATCTACATATAGGATCTGTAGCTATAATTTTACTAAATATTATCTTTAAAAATGATCTGGTCTATCTAGTATATGAAGGTAAGTCCACTTATGTGCATTGGTGTATAAGTTCATGTTTTACATCTGATTTTTGTAAATTATTATTATTTTTATTAACTTGCTTTTTATTTATTTGTTGTATCATTCACATTACAGTTATTGATCCCATTAATTTCCCATACATGCATATCCACCCTCTGCTCTTGCAATACTCCCATAAACAAAATAAGAGCAAAAAGAAAAAAAGGAAAAGAAAGGGGGGAAATCTCATCATGGAAACTGTAGTGTGACACAGTGAGTCACACAGTAAACCGTTTTGTTCATATATCTTTACTTACAAGTGCTTATTGCAGAGAGTCATTGGTCTGGTTCGAGAACTCAGGTCACTTCTACCCTGTCAATGCCGAGCCCTTACTGAAACTCCTGGTTATCCTGCTGTTGCCCTGTGTCATGGAGGTCCCCTAGCTTTGGGTCTGCAGGACAGGTCCCATGTGCTACAGCAGATCAAAATGGGGTGGGTATTGGGGTGGGCAGACCAACCTTGGTTCTGGGCCTAGGGAATTGCAGGGTTGGTTCGTTTGTCAGCTCTCCCTTGTCCTCTGAAGAAGGACGCTAAAAAGAAATCCCACACTAGCACAGAACTGAGTATAAAAAAAAAAAAAAGGTTATTTATTTAGGGGTAGAATTACAGATCACAATCATCTGCATGAATGGGGAACAGGAACCGAATCACACCACTGGAAGAGAGAGCAAACACGTGATTTAAATCGGCATATACAGTATAAGAGGCCATGCCCAAGTGAGCACGGTAACTTAAAGGCTACAGGCTGTAGGAATTCCTACAACACCTTCCCCTTTTGTTTAAATAAGAGAATTTTAAAGCTAATACAAAATTATATACAATAAGAACAAGTATTAGGTATAAAGGTAAGAATTACAGTCTTTTGTGCTGCCCAGGATAGGTACAGGTCCTACTCTACTGAGTGTTACAGCTGGTGACAGGCAGTAGCATCTCCCCAACCCTCTTACCTCATGGCTAGTTCTCTGACCTGCCTCAGGCATTGATGGGCACGTGTGTTCTGGAGGTAGGGGGATAGTATTATTAAATTAATTTTTAATCAGTAAACAGTTACATTATTTTCACTTTTTGTTTACTGTTGAAAAAGAAGTTATAAGACTGTGCATATATCCTTTATCTATATGTTTATGAAGGTTTGTACCCAAAATGAAATATCTGATTATATGCCAGGCAATTATTCTGACACATTGTTTTTATTACATATCAAAAATTTTTACCACATTTCCCAAATACTAACAATTTAAAGATATATCATAGGTATTATATTCATAAGCATTTGATACAACTAAGGCAATGGATGTTTGAAACAACTCAGTAAGTATTAAGTGTTACCTCATTGTAATGTGATTCATATTTTCCTAGTCACTATTATGTTTCATATCTTATGTATTGGTCATATATCCTATTTTTGCATGTTTTATTCATTTAATTATGATAGTATAATCAAGTACCCAATGACAATACTCTAGCAATTACCCAAATAAATATAAAGCATTTGGAATGAGACAATACCAAAAACATTACAATATAAAATGTTGTTTAGAGCAAACGATATGACTTTATTTTTTCAGAAACTTGATGCCAAAAATGCATGAAGCAGGGAGAGGACAAAAAAGGGAAAAATGTCATTATCTCCTGCAGTTTTAAGAATATATAGACTAAAGTAATAAAGAGTTTGAAATAATTCATATATGTATAATGACAAAGTATAAAAATAAACTACTAAGTATAAAAATAAAGTGCATGATAAAGTAATTTTAAAATGAATAAAGCATTGTTATAGAAACCTGGATTAGGAGTAAAGAGATGGTTCAGCACTTATGGACTCTTGTGGCCCTTGCAGAGAAATATTGCCATACATATGTGTATGTGTGTGTGTGTGTTTCTCATATGCACCTGTAAATTTAGTTCCAGCTTACCAGACAACCTGTTTTCCATTGAGGCTCCTGCTCAAATGTGGTGCATATAAACAAAGACAGGCACCCACACATATTCATAAAATAAAATTACATTAAATCTTTAAAATATTACACAAGTAAGTGCATATTAAACAAATATTGATGACACTGAAGAAAATTATATGAAACACTGAAAAATAAATTTGATAGCCTATATGCAATTGTAAAATTAATTATAAGAGTTTAAAAATAACCTTTTGGAAACTTGTAAATAATGTTAAGGAAGGGAATATGAACAACTATATCCAACTGTGGCATTATGTTAAAATCATAAGGATGAGAAATTACAATTAAACTTAATAAAATTTATTAATAAAAGACAAAGTTAAAGTAGCTATTAAGATTATTAGTTGTGTAGATAAAAGCAGTGGTTAGGTAATAGGTAGCAAACACTATAATTAAAAGAGACTCTAAAGCTTATAATAAGAAAAAGCTTCTGTTAATTACAAGCAAGTTTTAAATTAATGTTTTAAAATAGCCTAACCCATGCAGGTACTAGAGAAGTATATGATTCCTACATTGTCATTGCATATACATGTGTGAATCTCACTAGAGTAGACCCTAATGAAATTGGTTTATGAACTCTAGATATCTTAAAGCTGTAATATGGAAAATATTACATGTTAATTATTAATTAAATACTTAAAAAGAGGGAAACATCATAAAATTTGACATGTTAGGAATTTAATCATGAACAATTAGAGATTGTTGTTATCTTCTAAATGAATGATAAATTATTTAGGTAGAAACTATTTTCCAAATCTATAAGTTCATATGTCTCCAATACCATCCATTTCAAGAATGGATTGCTAAAATTCCAAACTTTCTTGAACTTCACTTCAATTCTATATTTGGACTCATGTTATCCTGTAAATACCTCTTTCATCAGCATTGTATTAGAGTTTTCCTGGACCCACTTGCTTTTTGAAATTGAGAACAAATCACCACTGTGCTAGCTGTTCTCTGTTTGGAAATTAAGTCTGTTTCAAAATTGGGAAAAGTTTATAGGCACAGGTTGACACTGGGCAACAGACATTTTAAAGTATGTGATATTCAGGAAATTGAGTAAATAAATATAAGAGAAGTCCTACAGACACCCAAAAAGAATCTAATATGGTTTTAGAAAGTTTGAGAATTGATCCTGCAGTAAAGAAAAATAACTCTGATCATACATGAAAAATTTTTGCTGTGAATGTCAACCATCCTAGCCTGGAAATTCCCAGGCCTAATTCCCATAACACTATGTTCAAACTTAATATCTTCCTTCTCTACATGTGTTTCTTTTTACCTTCTCTTTAAAAATAAATAAAGATTCCCAAAAAACAGAAAGTGGAAGAAAGAAAGCATATTCAACAAATGTTGCTGGCATAACTGGATGTCAACATGTACAAGAATGAAAATAGGTCCATATCTATTGTCATGCACAAAACTCAGGTGCAAATGGATCAAAGACCTCAACATAAAGCCAACCACAGTGAACCTCATAGAAGAGAAAGTGGGAAGTACACTTGAACACATTGGCCCAGAGACCACTTTCTAAATATAACACCAGTAGCACATACAATGAGAGCAACAATTAATAAATGGGACCTCCTGAAATTGAGAAATTTCTGTAAAAGAAAGGGCCCAGTAAACAAGACAGAACAACAGACTACAGAATAAGAAAAAAAAATCTTTACAAATCCCAAATCAGACAGAGGGCTTATCTCCAAAATATACAAAGAACTCAAGAAATTGGTCATCAGAAGAACAGAACTAAACAGAGAACTCTCAACAGAAGAATCTAAAGTAGCTGAAAGACACTTAAGGAAATGCTCAGCATCCTTAGCCATCAGAGAAATGCAAATCAAAACAACTCTGAGATTCCATCTTACACCTTCCAGTCTCATTCTCTGCATTTTAGAGATACACACACACACATATATATACATACATACATACATACGTACATACATACATACACACATTTACTGAAAACATATTATCTCATTCAAAACATTCCAAGCAGAGTTTTTACTCCTTTCACTCATCCCAGCTGCCTCCCCCAGATTCTCTCCCCTTCCATTTGCAATTCAGAAAAGAGCAGGCATCCAAGAGAAAACAGTCTATCAGCACAAAACAGTAAGAAAAGGCAGAAGTCCTCACATCAGGATAGGACAAAGCAACCCAATAGAGGAAATGAGTTCCAAGAAAATGCCAAACTCAGAGGAACACCTGCTTCCACATTACTAACACCCATAATATGTATGCGGGTTGATCACTCTCACACAGAGCCCATCCTTTGTTCTTCAGTCCCTGTGAGGCTATGTGCGCACTGTTTAGTTGATTCAGCGGGCCATGTTATACTGGTGTCCTCCATCCCCTTTCACTCCTATAATCTTCCTTTTCCTTCTTTCATAGGGTCCACTGAGCTCTGCGGATGAAGGACCTCTGATTTAGACCTTCTCACTCTTCTTACTGTCTCACTGTGGGTCTCTGTACCTGCACCCATATGTTGCCAGAGAAAGCCTTTCTGATGAAAACTGGGCAAGGCACCCATCTATAAGTTTAGCAAAATATCATTATGAGATATTTTATTGTTTTTTTTTTTCGCAGTTGTGTTTGTTCTACACTAGGTCTTTGCGCTATCAAGTCTCTGGCTCTTGATCATCCAGGCAGTGTATTGCAGGGGCTACCTCTTGAGGCAGGGATATCTCTTGGGTTAAACGAAATATTGGCTGACCACTCCCACAAGTGTGCAGCACCATTGCCCAGCATATCTAACCACAGGATAGATTAAAGGTGGGGGGTTTTTTGAATGGCTTGGTGTCCAGGTTCCTTTTCCTGGCGCCTACAGAGTAACTTCTCACACTAAAGGGACTGGAATGTATGGTAAGGGTTTCATGCCTAAACATGCTCTACCTCTGTCAGTTCAATGAACTGTATGGACCTTGTTCTCAGTAGTGGGTCCCAACTCTCAGTTTACAGAAAATTATTTTCTGCCCTAGCATTACCTTAGGTTGTATAGGAATCCCCACAGAACACACATAACAGGAATTAGCACTGATTGGTAATTGATATTGGTCAACATCTAAGGCCTCAATTCCCCCAATAAAGATACACCGATTAACTGAATGGATAAAAAGAAAAAGAAACAGGACCTGTTCTTCTGCTACCTAAAAGAAACATACCTGAACGTCAAGGATAGAAATTACTTCAGGATAAAGGGTTGGAAAAAGAAAACTCAAACAAATGGTTCAAAGAAACAACCTGATATATCCATTTTAATATCTAACAAAATAAACTTCAAACCAAACTTAATCAAATGAGAAAGGAAAGGACACTACATATTCATCAAAGGTTAAATCCACTGAGATGGCCTTTCAGTTCTTAGCATCCATGCCTAAACATAAGGGCACACACTTTTGTAAAAGAAGCGGTACTATAGCTTAAGTTACATATTAACCCCCTCATACTGGCAGATTGAGACTTCAATACCCCACTTTCACCATTGGACAGATCATCCAAGCAAAAACTAAACAAAGAAACACTGAAACAAACTGACATGATAAACCAGGTGAACAGATATTTATGTAACAATTCACCTAACCATAAAAGATTATACCTTCCTAGCCTCCAAAACAAAAAAAGCCCATGGCTAGATGTTTTTGTGCAGAATTCTATCAGAACTTCAAAGAAGAGCTAATACCTATATTCCTCAAATTGTTCCACATAATAGAAACAGAAGGAACATTGCCAAACTCTTCTTATAAAGCTATCAATGCACTGATACTGAAACCACACAAAACTCAACCAAGAAAGAGAATTAAAGACCAATCTCACTCATGAACATGGTTGTAAAAATACTCAATAAAATACTGGCAAACCAAATCCAAGAGCATATAAAAAAAATGATCCACCATGATCAAGTTGGCTTCATCCCAGACATGCAGGAATGGTTCAACATGAGAAAATCTATCAACGTAATCGACCATATAAATAAACTGAAATAAAGAAAAAAAACATAAGATTATCTCATTAGAAAGTGAAAAAGCATTCAACCAAATCCAACACTCCTTCATGACAAAGGTTTTGGAGAGGTCAGGGATACAAGGAACATATCTAAACATAATAAAACAAGCAAACAGCCAACATCAAATTAAATGGAGAGAAACTCAAAGAGATTCCACTAAAATCATGAACAAGACAAGGCTGTCCACTCTCCTTATATATATTCAACATATTTCTTGAAGTTCTAGCCACAGCAATAAGACAATCAAAGGAGATCAAGGGGATATAAATTAAAAAGGAAGAAGTCAAATTTTCACTATTTGCAGATGATATGATAGTATACATAAGTGACCCCAAAAACTCTACCAGGGAACTCTACAGCTGTTAAATACCTTCAGTAATGTGGGAGGATACAAGATCAACTCAAAAGGATCAGTAACTCTCCTATATACAAATGATAAAGAAGCTGAGAAAGAAATCAAAGAAACATTACCCTTCACAATAGGCACATATAACATAAAATACCTTGGGGTAACACTAACCAAAAAAAGTGAAAGAAATAATCAAGAACTTTAAGTCTTTTAAGATAGAAATTGAAGAAGATCCCAGAAAATGAAAAGATCTCCAATGCTCTTGGATAGGCGGTTATCAACACAGTAAAAATGGCAATCCTACCAATAAATCTATAGATTCATTGCAATCCCCATTAAAATCCCAACACTATTCTTCACAGATCTTGAAAGAACAATATTCAGCTTCATATGGAAGAAAACCAGGATAACCAAAACAATCCTGTACAAATAAAGGAACTTCCAGAAGTATCGCCATCCCTGACATCGAGCACTATTATACAGCTACCGTAATGAAAACAGCCTGGTACTGGCATAAAAACAGACAGGTTGACCAATGGAATTAAATCGAAATCCTGGATATTAATCCACACACCTATGAACACCTGATATTTGACAAAGAACCTAAAGTTATATAATGGAAAAAGGAAAGCATCTACAACAAATGGTGCTAGCATAACTGGATGTCAACATGTAGAAGAATAAGAATAGATCAATATCTATTGCCATGCACAAAATTCAAGTCCAAATGGATTAAAGACTTCAATATAAATGTTACCACACTGAACCTGATAGAAGAGAAAGTGGCAAGTAACCTTGAATGTATGTGCACAGCAGATCACTTCCTAAATATGATACTAGCAGCACAGACACTGAGAGCAAAAGTAAATGAATTGGACATCCTGAAACTGAGAAGCTTCTGTAAAGCAAAGGACACAGTCAATAAGACAAAAAGGCAGCCTACTGAATGAGAAAATCTCTTCGCCAACCCCATATCAGACAGAGGAATGATCTCCAAAATATACAAAGAACCTAAGAAGTTAGACATCAAAATTCCAAATAACCCAATTAAAAAATGGGATACAGAACTAAACAAAGAATTTTCAACAGAAGAATCCCAAATGGCCAAAAGACACTTAAGGAAATGTTCAACATCCTTATCCATCAGGGAAATGCAATATAAACAACTCTGAAATAGTATCTTACACCAGTCATAATGGCTAAGAGCAAAAACACCAATGATACCTTATGTTGGAGAGGATGTGGAGTAAGGGGAACTCTCCTCCATTGCTGGTGTGAATGCAAAATTGTACAACCACTTTGGAAATTGGTATGGCAGTTTCTCAGAAAATTGGGAATCAATCTACCTCAGAATCTAGCAATACCACTCTTGGGCATATACCCAAAGAATGTTCAATCATACTGCAAGGACATTTGTTCAACTATGTTCATAGAAGCATTATTTGTAATAGTCAGAACCTGGAAACAACCTAGATGCCCCTCAATCAAAAAGTGGATAAAGAAAATGTGGCACATTTACACATTAGAGTACTACAAAGAGTTAAAACAGTGGCATCTTTAAATTTGCATGCAAATGGATGGAACTAGAAAAAAACATCCTGAGTGAGGTAGCCCAGACCTAGAAAGACGAACATTGTATGTATTCACTCACAAGTGGATACTAGCTGTAAAGCAAAGAATATTAAACCTTATAGTTCATGATCCTAGAGAAGGTGAGTTACAAGTTGAACCCTAAGAAAAACATTTAGATCCACCTGGAAAAGGGAAATAGACAAGATTGCCTGACAAAATTGGGAGCATGGGGGTGGGGGTGTAGGGAGGACAGAAGAAGATAAAGGGAAAAGAGTAGAGGGGAGGAGAATGTGAGTGAATGGGATAGTGGAGATGGAAGGACAGAGATGAGAGCAAGGAAAGAGATATTTTGATTGAGGGAGTCATTATGGGGCTAGAGAGAAACCCAGCACTAGTAAAATTTACAAGAGTCCACAAGGATGATCACAGCTAAGACCCTAAGCCATAGAGAAGAGGGTGTCCAATCTGGCTGCCCTGTAGTCAGACTGATGAATATCTTAAATATCACCATAGAACCTTCACCCAGCAACTGATGCAAACAGAGTCAGAGACCTGCATTGGAGCACTGGACTGAGTACCTAGAGTACAATTGAAGAGTGGGAGGACTGAGAATATAAGCAGAGGGATTCAGACCATGATGGAGACACCCACTGATACAGTTTACCTGAGCTAATGGGAGCTCACCAACTCTAGTTGGAAATTAAAAGAAACAGCATAGGTTCAAGTTAGTTCCTCTGAATGTGGGTGACCTTGTGTGGCTATGGCAGACTGCAGAGCCACTGGCAGTGGCACCCAGGATTTATCCCTACTGCGTGTACTGTTTTGGCTGGGAACCCATTCTGTTTGGATGGATACCTTGCTTATCTTGGATATAGTAGGGAGGGCCTTGCACTTTCCCCTAAGCATTGTGCCTTGCAATCTCTGAGGAGTGATTCCGGGATGGGATAGAGAGGTAGGTAGGGGGATGGGAAGAAGGGAGGGAGTGGGAGCTGCATCTGGTGTGTAAAATGAAAAAAAGATAGCGTTTTCTTTTTTAAAAAAATAATAAAAAATTGAAAAAAGAAATAAGAAATTCAAAATTTTCTATTATCCAATGAAAATGAGTACACAACATATATACATTTATTGGAGTCATTAAAAGTGGAGCTAAGGAGAAATTTCACAGCACTAAGTACCTACATTAAAAAAAATGGAGCAAACTCATACTAGCAACTTAACAACATACTTTGAGTTCTCCACCAAAATAAGCATAAGCACACCCAATAGGAATAGTCTTCAAGATATAATCAAACTGAAATCTTAAATCATTAAAAGATAAAGAGAATTATACAAAAGTCAATGAATAAAAGAGTTGTTTCTTTGATATATCAACAAGATAGACACTTACCTAAACCAATTAAAAGACACAGAAAGAATATCCAAATTCATAATTGAAAAGGGGGGCATAGCATCAGACATAGAGGTAATCCAGAGCATCACAAGGTCCTATTTTAAAACCCATACTCCGCCAAGTTGGAAAATCTAAAAGAAAGACAAAATCACCTGGGCATTTCCTTGAAAGCCTTCGGTCCCTCCGTCTATCAAAGTGACAATGGAGCCTGGATCAAACACACCATATATTTGTAATTTAGAAGAGATATCAGCATTCCATTGATCCATCTTCTGGATATAATAGAGTCCAGGCCACACACAGTAACGTTGATAGAAAGCATCGTTAAAATCTTGAATCTTGTTGAAATGTGGGACCACGTTGCAGTTTGGAACTCGGTCATTTCGGAATTCTGCAGCAACATCGACCTTGGGTCTTCCAACATCTTTAGGGCTAAATAAAAACTGCATATTTAGATTGGAAACATCTATAGTGTTCATGTCTGTAACATGAATCTATCTACAACCAGACAATGCAAGATGTTTTAGGAGCTCCCATACTAAGCCAACAGTTCCAATGACTGGAACTTCACATGTTTCTGACAAGAACTGGAGTGATTCAGTACTTGGTTTGAAATCAGGGTGTGTGAAGGGTCTAGATCATTTGAGGAACTTCTTTACATGGTTCCAGCAACCTTCACAGTCTCCAGTGTCCCCACATCCACCATCAACAGCCATTTTGTCAGCCAGTAGCTCCTCTATTATCCTTATTTTCTTATCCGGCTCCTTGCCATCTGCCATATTCTTCCCCGCCTTTCTGGATTTTTTTTAAAACATTTTATTCAGTCAGTCTATTATGATTTCATCCAATTACCATTATTTTTATAAAGCTCTTGGAGTTTATTTCAGAGTTTTCAGTGTTAAATCACATAAATTTGCATACATTTTGACTATTTTTGCTCCACTGAACATTGTGCTTATTTATGTTTTGGTTTCTTATGCAGATCCTGAAGCACACATGCTTTAGGAGTATTGGTGTCCTTCCCCTTTGGATCTCTGAAAGTGATGGCTTTATTCCAGATAAATAACGAAAAACTGTCCACTAAGTCAGCATGTCAAAAAGAATATAAAAATGTGTTACCACTAAAACCTGGATAAAAATTATTAAGTATAAATAGCTACCATATTTTGAATTTTTCTTATTTTACTAACTACTCAGCTATCAGCTGACTGCTGTCTATAATACTCTAGTCACCTTGGGACTAGGTCACTTACTCTGTTTCATGGTCTGATTTTGTTGTTGTTCTTGGTGGTTTAAAGAGACAGAGGCAGATGGATCTTTGTGAGTTCAAGGCCAGCCTGGTCTACAAGAGCTAGTTCCAGGACAGTCTCCAAAGCTACATTGAAACCCCCTCTCTCTCTCTCTCTCTCTCTCTCTCTCTCTCTCTCACACACACACACACACACACACACACACACACACCCCAAAAGCCTTTTGAAGAGCTATATAATCAGTAAATGAATATTTTAATCTCTTAATATTTCCAATGCAGAGAAACATACTAGAAGTAAAATAAGCAAAGTTGGAGGTAAAAGGGGAGTTAGCAGATAAAGTAATGAAAACATAATACTTCTAGTGTAAGGTCAAATTCATAAAAATGTAAGAAGGTTTTCCATACATAGATGAACAGTAGTAGAGGAATATCCTAATGGCTAACAGACTCAAACAGCCAAAAAGATCTGGATCCTATTTTTCTAGAATATGCTTTACCTTTTTCCTATTTCTGACTTCTTTGAACTTGAGAAAATATTTCGATTCTCTCTTTCTCTCAGTCTTTCTCTCTCCCTCCTCCCCTTGCCTCCCCATGTGTATTTGTGCAGATAAGCATGAAGTTATGCATGTATGAGTTGGCTCATACTTGTGAGCCATAGTACAATATCAAAGTACATTTCACCTTTAATTTTTTCCTTTGCAAAAGGATTCCTCCCTAGTCTGGAATATGGAACATTGACTTTCCTAGCTCTACAAAGAAGTTGGGGGCTCTATTTGTCTTTGCCCCTCAAAAAGTTAGTTTACTACTGCACACACAATCATGACCAATTATTTCCTAAGTGGGATTTTAGGTTTCAGCTTTTCATAAAAGGATGCAAGTAATTTATTACATCTTCCAATCACTCTTTGAAAAAATTTAACATGTTCAGGAGAATATAGGTATATAAAACAAGTATACAGAATTGATAAAAATTATTAATTCAGTTACTTTAAAATAATTCCTTGATATAATATAAATTTATGACTTCTTAAAGATTAAAGAGTATTTACATACATAATATGGGTGCTTAATTTACATAAATTATTAAATCACAACTAAATATTTAGCACAGGAGGCATAGTTTACTGTGAACTTTTCTAGAGTTGATTGATGCTTTGACTTCATAATAGTCTGTGCTAATTTTAAGGCTTTAAATCACACGTAGCAAAAGAAAAGAATTGGAAAGAGTATGTTAGGAACATTGCGAAGACTGCTGTTAATTCTCTCCTAAAACTCAAACCAAACTTCATTAAAATGTTTTATGAAACTCAGGCTAGCTGTTCAGAACACAATTTTCAAAGCGCAACATCCTGACATAACATAGTTCAAAGTTGTACTAATATCGTATACATGGAAAAATAAGGACAGGAAAATATTAAAAGTCTCTTTCAGCTAAACCATTATATTTCTGTGAAGGCAAACAAGCTTATAAATTCTGAAAACCAGTATAGTTGACAGTTTCCAACAGTCTCAAGTCTGAGCTGGGTTGTTTTGGGAAATAGTGGCTTGAATTGCTGGGTTGATGTCATGCACAGTGCAATTGTGCATGGTATATATTTAGGATGAAAACAGTGCAGAAGTACTGCAAGACACCCAAAGATACCTTGGTTTATCTGCATATTTGAATTAACATTTTTAGTGTTTCATGTTTAGAATTCTTTTTCTTTTGATAGATTTTCATTGCTGTGATATTTAGTTTTGAGACTCATGTGGAGTCATGACCAGCACTTTCAGGAGCTGGGTGTAGACTGTTATGAGTATTGATTCTCAGAGGGTCAGTGTGTTCTAAAGCAAAGCAGTCTCGAGATGGTGGCTCACAGGAGAGTTTCCTTCATCTGGTGTAGGCTTTTCATGGCAGGAATTAACTGGGGAAAGATACTGACTGATTGCCAACAGATAAAAACAGTAACAAGTTGAAAACATATTTTGTTATCATTTTCTCTATTTTATTAATAAAGAACATAATTTTTAACAAAATAAAATGAAATAAGATAGAACCAAAGCAATCATATCAATGCTGGACAAAGCAAATTAATAGAAGGAAAACAGCCACAAAAGAAGGCACGAGAATCATAAACCCACTCATTTATACTCTAAGGAGTCCCATAAAATTACTAAACTTAAATCTATAATATATAAATTGCTGACCTGGTACAAACCTGTGTAGCCCTGTGCTTGTTACCCAGTCTTTGTGAGTTGATATGAGCCAAGAGCTCAATCCATTGATTTAGGGGACCTTGTTCTCCTGGTGTCCTCCATCCAATACGGCTCTTTCACTCTTTGTGACTCCTCTTCCATGGGGTTCGTTAAGTTTTCAGAGGACAGATTTGATGGAGACATCCCCTTTAGAGCTGTGTGTTCTAGGGTTTCTCTCTCTCTTCATAATGTCTGGTTTTGAGTCTGTATTTATTCCCATCTGCTGCAGGAGGAAGCAAAGAACATAATTTTAAACCAGAAAGATAGACAGCTCCCTTTTTATTAAGATAACCTAGAACAAAATGAATGCTTTAAAAAAAGTTAAATACATGCTTAAAGAAAAAAAAAAGCATATTTGAATTCTGACTTTCATATCCTCACCACATTTTAAGATATTCTAGATAGTATTAATCCACCATTCTGTGTACTTAAAGTTTTTTTTAACTTAAATTTTATGCTGAAAGCACTCACAAAGAAAATTATGACATGATTTTTTTGGTACAATTTAAGATTTGGGGTAGGCATAAGAGGACCTTTTCCCTCTGGGTAACATTAAGGCTAAGTAGAATTGGGGAAAATGTGGCTAATGCTCATCATTTAAGAAATAACTCAGTTGCCTTCTTCCCTAGACAGCATGATTTATAGTATTTTGCCCTTTTGATACATGTTAGTGTCCTTTACAGTCATTTCTATTGATTACATATGCTCAGTCCCATAAGCAATGACGAAATCAGATGTCATTTTTTTCTCCTGACTTTAAACATTTTTTCCTGGTCAAGTTTCAAGTTCTGGTTTAATAATCCATCTTTCAAAAGTATAAATTAAATCTATACTAGCATCTGATTCAAAAACTGTAAAACACCAGTGTTCCAAAGCGTTAATTTATAATAAAGTTTGTCTCCAAATGGTGTGGAACATTTTAAGCAATCATTTCCTCATCACTCACTAAAGGGCACATCCTGGAATCCATAGGAGACAGCAAACTATGCAAAAAATATTTGGCAATAGCTTTACAAGTACATAAATAAGCATTTCTTTATTGGTTATTTGATTATTCCTTTAGTTAAAAACATTTTAAGATGTACATCTAATAGTATATAAAAGTACATTGACAGTATAGTGTATGAACATGAACCAGAAAGCAATTTTATTACATATTTATTATTAAAATATTTAAATATTCTCAGCTCTTGAATTTGATAAGATCCTTAATAATTTCAGAATATATTCAATATTGCAAATAAATTTTACTTAGTTCTAAGTAACATGTAAAGGTGTAAGGATACAAATAGTTCCGAAAAATATAAATAACTCTTTTACTTAATATTGTAAGTAAATTGTACATATGCATAAATTACTATAACAATACTCTAATTATTAAACTAACCTTGTTTGAGATCTCTTGAGAAAGAATAAAAATATGATTTTATTTGCTGAGCTCAATGTTGAATAAGGATTTGAGTTTAAATAAAGATTAACTCATCTATAAACATATATTTCCATGTTTATTGCTTCTATTATAGTCTCTACCATGTTGGCTCATGGCTGTAATCTTCTCACTTGTGAAACAGAGGATAAATAATGGCATAATTTAAGGTTACATTGATCTACACAGTAAGTTTCAGGCCTGTCTAAGCAATGTTGCAAGGTCCTGTCTCAAAAACTGAAAAGGTGAAAATCACTCAAACAAGAGCACATATTGGTCTCATGCTTCAGCACAAACCATTACCTCTCTGGCTGCCCCCAAGCTGGTGTTAAAGATCCATAAGCACAGTTACCCTGTAATAAATCTTCTGATAACTTACTGAAACAAGAAATAATATACATATGTTATGTGACCGATAATATAGCAAAATATCCCTCAAAAGACTCTGACTACTGTTCCATGATCATTGTAGTTTAGCTGTTTGGTTCATTCCTTCATTCTCAAGCAATCAGTATATTCCCTAATTCTTGATTTTCGATGCATTTCTCCATCAACGTTCACACTTTTTCATGGGTGACTTTAGATTTTTTAAAAGATAGTTCTATATACTCTATCAATCCTCTCATAGATCAGTCTTTATTAATCATCTGTATTAGAGCGTTGATTCAAGCAGAATGGTAGAAATACTGCTGCATTATATTTTGTATTTGGCTTCGTTTTAGGTGGCTGTGATTTTTATTCTTTTTTTGGAAATGGGATGTAAGAATTCACACAATGGGAAAGATGTCTGGTTTGAAGACTCCAGGAACTTATGTAGTTGTGATTTTAGGAACTATAATTGGCAGCTCAAGTGGCGGAGTTATTTCAACCGAGGCACTATGCCCATGTAGAGAGTAGCACATACAAACTGCCATAGTTTGCCGGCTATTATCTATCCTTCCTCCGCTTCCAGATTCTCAGACAAGAAACAGATACAAACTCCACAGCTATTCTTTGTCTAGATTTTCCCATTATAGAATTTGTGAGAAAAAAAAATGAGCTACTTTAAGCAGCTCCATTCTAGAAAAATATCTCATAGAGCAAAAATCATGATCCACCAGAGAAAAATATATACTCAAATAAAATATCCTCAAGAAGTCTTTGTGATCTATATATTTAAAATTCCAGTTATCATTAAATTTGATTAACTACAAATTTCATATTTTATTTATTCTTCATCAACTACTTTGAAACACATTTAGATATGATGCAAATGATTGTGTAAACATTGAATGAATCAATTAATATTGATACTTATACACATTGACTATTAATTCAATAGAGTAATTATTAATTCAAAGCAGTAAATACAAAAGCTCTTTACATTCACAGAACAAATAAATCATACAGAAAAATATTAGCTGTTATTAAACAGAATATAAACAATTTATGCTTTAGGATTTCTTTTTATTAAAAAGAGTAAAGAGAACAAAAAATCCCTTATTGAGTAGTTATCTTTTTAAAGAATTTAATGATTTATTTAACTTTATTTTATGTGCAATTGTGTGAAGGCATCAGATACCCTGAAATGGATTTTCAGACAGTTGAGAGCTGCTGTGTGGGTTCCAGGAATTGAACCTGGGTCCTCTGGAAGAGCAGTCAGTGCTCTTACTGTGTAGCCATCTCTCCAGCCTGAGTAGTTATTTCTTGGGAGGCAGTGACTCAGATGCTGCCACACTGTGAGCACTGTTTGAAATCTGAACTCTATCTGCCCAGTACAATAAACATTTGATACATTGATCTCCTATAGATTCCCCCTTTGACACAAATATTTTTTGCTTTGTTACGATTGAAACTTTCCAGAATTATTATTATTATTATTATTATTATTATTATTATATATTTTATCACCATCAGCACAAATATTGTAACCTCATTTGAATACACTGGAGCCAAATCTAGTGTTTCCTGCTAATTCCTTGTATCCTTTGTCAGTTGAATTGAATTAGTATCACACTGTGTGATAGTGTGTTTCTTCACAAATTATATTTTAAGATTCACTGTATTATATGGTTTCAATTTAAAAGTGTTTAGCACAAAGAGCTATTCGGTGACTCATAGCAGCTTCTGCATTTCAGTCTGAGAATACTTAACTTTTAAAACCAGAGAAAAGCAAAAGCGAAAACACACAGTTTGGAGCCGATAAGAAACTACTGTGATGCATTCTGATTCAACATGATAAATCAGTACTTTGTGCCAACATACCAACTTTCTATTGAAATGAATTAAACTAAAACCTTATTAGATGAAATAAGTGAGAAATCAAAACAGCCCTGAAATATGTCATACATGAAGGACCGAAGGTTGCCAATGCTCCCTGGAAACTTCTGTCTTCAGTTTTGTACTTGTGTTTCATTGCTAATTTAATCCTTTATTAATTGTCGATGTTCCTAACACAATAGCTGTGATTTGTTTTCTAATTCTTCACAGTAAAAGCCTAATTGAGAAGATAGTGTCATGCTGGGTTTGCTTCCCTTTTCTGTTTCTGTTTTTTGGAAACCTATCCCAGGAAATCAGCCGATACAATAACCAAAGTCGTTGTCTGTTTCTTCTTCAATAGGGCCTACATCCCATTTAGTTTCTAACTCTCTGTGAGAGGAGAGGATTTCCATTACCTATTAATATATTACTAAGAGCCCAAAACCACAGTCAATATTTTCAATTATTCAATTAATGATGAAGGTTTTTTCCCCTTGGTCAGTGTTTACTTCAACATTTAGCCTGCCTTTTCCTTGAACATATAATTCTTTAAAAAACATAGACAAATAAGGAAAAGTATATTGCCTTATTGTATATTTAGTGTATGTTTGTTTTCTAAATGATCTTATATAACAAGATTAGAGTGTTGACATAGCATTTTATAAAGCTGTGCCTATGTGTGTATTCATTGACTCTTACCCACTCACAACAGATAAAATTCAATCTGTTCCCTAACAAAGATATTCAATATTTGGTCAACTTAAGCATAGGCCACTATAGTTTATTATTTATGAATATAATATACATATGCATTATTTGCCAATTTAAGCTATTTAAATTTTTTTTATTTTTATTGAGCTTTCTAAATTTTTCTCTGCTCCCCTCCCTGCCTCTCCTCTCCCCTTCAACACTCCCCCAAATTCCCCATGCTCCCAATTTACTCAGGAGACCTTGTCTTTCTCTACTTCCCATGTATGTATGTATTTTATTAATTCTTTTAAATGTCATAGAATGTATTTTGATCATACTCATCCACCATTACTCCCACTAACTCCTCCCAGATTTGCATCTACCACAATACACCCCAGACTTTATGTCATCTTTATATTTTGAATAACCTATCAACTTTAAAATGTACTGTGTACATGTTCCTGAGAGTGGGACCATCCATTGTAGTTCATTTGACCTACCAGGAGTCATATCCTTAAAAAAGAGTTTCCATTTCCCACAGCTACCAAATACCAATAACAGATCCTCAGCTAGTAGTGAGGCTGAAGAACCACATCCCACTTCCATTCCAGGGATTTCTCTGGCTTGATCTTAGACAGTCTCTTGCAATCCAAATTCCCACTCCCACCCCTCCTACTCCCTCCACACACCCTCCCACACCACTCCCTACAATCCTAAGAAATGGCAAGACACCCTGCCCTGTGGAATGTTCAAGACCCTCCCTACTATATCTAGGTTGAGCAAGGTATACATCCAAAGAGAATAGGATCCCAAAACAACAGTAATGCAGTAGAGACAATCCAAGCTCCAATGTCAGTGGCCCCTCAGTCTGCCCCAACTGTCAATCACATTCAGAGGGACTAATTTGATCCCATGCTCATTCACTCCCAGTCCAGTTGGAGTTGGTGAGCTCGCATTAGCTCAGGCAGACTGTCTCAGTGGGTGAATCCCTCATGGTCTTGGCTTCCTTGCTCATACTCTCACTCCTTCCACTCTTCAGCTGGAACTTGGGAGCTCAGTCCAGTGTTCCGATGTGGGTCTTTACCTCTGTTTCCATTTGTTGTTGGGTAAAGGTTCTATGATGATATTTAAGATAATCATTAGTCTGACTACAGGGAAAGGCCAGTTCAGGCACCCTCCTCTCTATTGCTTAGGTTCTTAGCTGGGGTCATCCTTGTGGATTCTTGGATTATTCTAACCCCATAAAGCCTCCTCAATCAAGACATCTCTTTCCTTGCTCTCATATCTGTCCTTCCCCCATCTCTACTATCCCATTCCCTCCAGTTCTCCTCAATCCTCCCCTTCTCCAAAATAATGATTAATAATAATAATAAAGAAAGTCTCTTGCAAGCTATATCAGCTGCTGTTAACTCATGTGAACAATGGCCTGGTTTTATCTGTAAGACACTATTTTTATAGTCTACTGCCTCCTCTGATTCTTACAATCTTTGCATCAAATCTTTCATGAAGATCATTGAACATGGTGAGGAAGAGATATGATATACACATCCTATTGATGGTAGAAAATTGTAGAGTTTCTCATCCTCTGAATGTTGCCTGATCTGAATCTCCGTGTACTGTTACTGCAAAAACAATCTACTTCGGTGAAGGTTGAGAGGTGTATGAATATAAGGTATGAAAATAAGATGCTATACTCTTACAGAATAAAGCACAACACTACTATAATATATTGTCTATATAGTCTTCCTTTCACAAAGACTTCTTTTTCTATTTTTTAACTAAGATGTTTTCATCTAACAATATCAACTTTACTCCAGTGATTGCTGTCTTTGTATGCCATTTGCCTACTGATGTTTAAGCAGAGTCTACCTCCACACACCCAGTGCCCAAATTTGCACATGATACCTACATGTTTGGGCACTGATTGTTATCAATGTAAAACTCAGAAAGAACTAATCTTATGGGTCATATATTTTTATAACTAGGAAGAATTTGACATAACTTTCTGATTAGGTCTTTTTTATTTAGGCATTATTTTTCTATGCATTTAAGTGGACAGAAGTGATTGGAATGGGTTGAGTGGGAAGCAAAATTACTATCAAATCAACAGAATGAGAGCTACCCATCTGTTTTATTTTATTACAACCTATTTCTTGGTACATGTTTTTGCACTAGGTTTATTACTTTTTAAATTGATAGTGAAATCCTTGATATAATAAAGAAATGACCAAATAGTTAAAAAAAGTTCCAGTTTATTTTTTCCTTATTCAAATACTTCCCTATTGATAAGACAGATTTAGAAAAACAACCCATAAGATTATTATACATTGATTATATACTTTTATTAGATAATGTGGATTTCTAAATGTACACATTGATTTTTTTCTGCAAGATAGATTTATTAAAAAGAATCTTTCAGTTTAGACTCACTACAGTGTTTCATCAATCTTTGCCCAAATGTACACAGGAGAAAGGTAAAAACAAATAGCTTTATGTGACAGAGCCATGGATCCCAGGGAGTTCCCATAAATATTCATTGCGATACTAATTGAATCATTTGGAGTGAACACACGTAAAGCATTTCTTTGGTGTCACTTGCTTAAACTATTTATTTATTTTTGTTCCAGGAAAAACTGGGCTTACTAGAAAATTGCAAAGCCAAAGCACCGTGCAAATGCAAATATTTAGTAGCTCTTCAGGGCAAAATATGAGGAGATTTTTGTGGACATTTTTGCATGTGTGAACTGCCCTCAAGAAATCTAGGATTCGTCAAAATGTATGTAAACTTTATTCATAGGTAGTGACCATATGCATTTTTCTGAAGAAAGATTTTATTGCTCCTAACAAGTTGCTTAAAGAAAAGCCATGGGCTATTATTCTGCGTATTTAATTCAGGCCTTCTTCCACTGGATTTTGTTTCTCTCTCTTCAGTAATTCTCTCTTATACATGCTTAAGAATCTAAAATGGGTTGTTTTAAATTGTCAGCTCATTTTAAAATGGGAGAAAGGAGAAAATAATTTTCCCTATGACTGTTTTATTGTTAATTCCATGTTTTCTATTCCCCTCTCACCAATGGACAGGTCAACCAGACAGAAACTTAACAGAGAAATAAGAGAGCTAACAGAGGTAATGAATCAAATGGACTTAATAGACATCTATAGAACATTCCACCCAAACAGGAAAGAATATACCTTCTTCTCAGCATCTCATGGAACCTTCGAAAATTGATCACATACTCCGTAACAAAGAAAACATCCACAGATACAAAAAAAAATTGGAGTAACCACCTGTGTCTTATTGGATCATCATGGAGTAAAGTTAGAATTTAATAACAATTCTACCCCCAGAAAACCTACAAACTCATGGAAACTGAACAGTCAACTACTGAACCACTCCTGGGTCAGGGAAGAAATAAAGAAAGAAATTAAAGTCTTCTTGAATTCAACGAAAATAAAGACACAACATACCCAAACCTATGGGACACTATGAAAGCAGTGCTAAGAGGAAAGTTCATAGCACTAAGTGCCCGCATTAAAAAAATGGAGAAAGCTCATATTAGAGACTTAACAGCACAGCTGAAATCTCTAGAAAAAAACAAGAAGCAGACTCACCCAGGATGAGTAGAGACTGGATATAATAAAACTGAGGGCTGAAATCAACAAAATAGAGACAAAGAAAACAATCCAAAAAATCAATGAAACAAAGAGCTGGTTCTTTGAGAAAATCAACAAGATAATGTAATAAATGTACATAGAACAACAAGAAGGATTTGAATTTCGATTTTACAAGTTCATTTAATTGCTAGCAAGAACTTGAGTTTCTCAGTCTTGTTGCTATTCAAATATACTTAAAACAAATCCACTGACAATATTTTTCTCAACCTAGATTTTTCAAAATAATTTTCATCAACCTTTGTAACTTAGGAGTTTAACAATTCAAAAATTTTAATAATTTTATGATACAAAGGAGTGATAAATATTTGTTGAAGACAAATTAAAATCAAAGGAAATGATAGTGGAAGATATTATGTAGAACCTTACATACTAAAGCACATTTTAAAAATAGTTGAAAATTTATGAATGTTTTCTGTTTTACAATACAAAAAATGATTTCTAACAGCAAAGTATTTTAATGGTGTCCATTCTGACCAATGTGATATGGTATCAGAATGTAGTTTGATTTTTATTTTCCAAGTGGTTAGCAATGGTAAACACCTTAAAAATACTTACAGTCATTTATATTTCTTCTTTTTATAACTATTTATTTGCTTAGTTTATTATTTGGTGTTTTTTGGGGGTTGGCTTCTATAGTTCATTATGAATTATGTACATATATTTCTTCTAAGTGTAGCTTACAATATTTTTCGCCTATTATGTAGGCTTATTGTTAACTCTAGTGATACTTTCCTGTGAAGAAATTTTTATTTTATGTAGATCCATTTATTAATTCTTAGGTATGTTCCCTGTGCCTCTTGGCATTTGTTCTAAAAGTTTTAGGCCATATCTGATCTTAAAGTCAATTTTATACACCATTTCTGTAGTGGAAATTTTAAGATTATAAATTAAGGTTATGGTGAGATATGTGAATCTAATTTCACTCTTTTGTATATTCAGTTTTGCTAGCATCATTTGATCGATACTTCTGTTTGTTTTTCACTATGTTTATTGACAATCATTTCAAAATTTAGAAAACTGTAGCTCTGTAGTATTCTTTCTGTAATCTCTATTTAGTCTCTCACTTTGCAAGTCTTTTCAGACAGTACTAGAATTGTTTGTCACGATATCTCTCCAGTATACTTTGAGGATGAGTATTGCAATACCTCTAGCTCTTTCTCCTTAGTATTACTTTGGTTATTTGTTTTCTTTTATGTCTCCATATTATTCTGGCTATTGTTTTCTGGTTGAATGAAGAATATCACCAAATTTAGAGGAAGAGAATTACGTTGACCCTATAGATTACTTTTGTTAATATAACCTTATTCATGACATTAATTTGCCAATCCTGGATCACAGAAACTAGTTTCCGTTTTGTTTTTTTAAGTTTCCATCAGAGCCTTTATTTCGGCCATAGGTTTAGCATATGGCAGATGCTGAAGATGATGTGCAGAAATAAAAACTGAATGGAAATATAGAACTCTGCAATTATTATGAAAATCAGAATGGGAATTTCTGTAAAACTTAAAATCAAAGCTACTATTTGACCCAGTTAGATGTCTTCTAGATAGGTAGTCAAAGGACACCATGTTTGGCCACAGACATTTCTACATATCCATGTTTACTAGCACTCATTCGAATAACAAGGGAATGGACTGGAGTGGATGTCTATTATTCAACATGTGGTATAACACACACATGAGAGAGAGAGAGAGAGAGAGAGAGAGAGAGAGAGAGAGAGAGAGAGAGAGAGATTCTGTGAAAACTGGAAAGGAGACAGGAAGATTTTTAATGAAGGCGAGAAAGCGCAGGGATATATGTGATGTGGCGACATAAAGGAGATGGGTGTGTGAAGGAAAAACAGTGTAGAAAGAGATTCGTGTAGGAGAACAGCTTAAGCAACATTTGTTTGAGCATAGGATATATTACACAAATTTTTGCATGCTAATTACAATTATAAACAAATAAAGTCAGATAAATAAAAGCATAATTGTTTTACTACTTTAAGTAATTTGGCATATTTTCAAGAGTATTAAAATTTATGAGAAATTATTTTTAAAATATATTGAAGTATATGTAGTGCTTTTAGCTTGTTGTTTGCTTCTATGACTATTAATTTTCCTCATGTAACGAATATTTAATTATAATCCTATATCTTCATTCTTGCATTTGATCACACTAAATATTAGAGTGTTAAAATCTGACAACAAAATTGTTAACAAAATTAGCACACGTTATCAGTTTTACAGAATAATATTACATGTTAATAACAGAGTACATTAAGGAAAATCTATCTGTACTGAAAATATTGCAATTTTGCTTTGAAAGCATTGTATTTTGGCTGCCAGTCAGGATCCACTAGTTCTGTTCAGGTCCTGTGGTCCAGGACGGGAAGGTGCAACTAAAATGAATGAATGTGTTGGAGAGGTGATAAAGATGGAAAAACTGAGCAGTGCGTGCACAGGGGACAGAGGCAGACCTGGAGGCTTGATGACAGGGACAAGTGAGAGAGAGCACTGAGGTCTAAATGCTGTCATTTCCCACTAGGGTTTGCAGGATTGTCTACAAAAGCTTGGAGATTATGCAGAGGCCAACTTAGTTTCAAATGTACTGTCAGAATTGTCAAGTAAATATTCTCTACTCTCTCTCTCTCTCTCTCTCTCTCTCTCCTTCCCTTCCTTTTTCCTCTATCTCTCTCCTTCCTTCTCTCATTCTCTCCATCTTTCCCTTTCTCTTTGTTTTGAAGAGACTATATCTTCTGAAACTTTCTAAGTAGCACAGGCTGGCCTCAAAGTCATTACAATCCTATTTGACTTCTCCATTCTCAGGAAGACAGTCATTTATAACAAGTACTCTCAATTTCTTTTGAGATTATTAAAATCTTACATTCCCCTACTAATGTTTCATCATGCTTTCTAGTCTTAGATGAGTTAATATAAAAGTAAGAAAAGTTTTAATAAATAATTATATAATATGTTACTTTAAAAGAAATAGTGATATTTTGAGGTTTTCTTTTTCTCCTATGAGAGTCCTTATCATTTCTGATAAGTAGAATAGTTATTAAAATAATCAGTAAATCAAAAACTTAATAGTGAATGGCTGGGTTTGCAATTCTCCACAGAACTCAAGATACATGACAGCAATAAATATCAGAGACGCTTCAGAGAATATTCTCCTTTAAGTGAGCTCCTGGTAGGTTGTCAAACTAAAGAAGGGATATCAGAAATAGACAACATCATAGAACCTGTCTTTCAGCAATGTGAACACCTTTAAAGCTTGTTCAGAGAAATTCTTCCTAGCACATTTTTTTTTTTATCGCTGACAGGAAATTGTCTGCACAGTTTTTAGTAGAGCATCCCAGGTTGTCAAGTACAACAGTGACATTCCCACTACTATCATAACCAGACACCCTAACTCAAAGCTAAGCTTGAGTTAGGAGGATAAAATATTACACCCACCAAAACAAAAAAAGTGAGACACAGAGCAACAATTAAGGGAGTGCATTTCTCAGAAAACAGGCTGCTTCCAATAATGTAAGTCCTATAAACTTACATTCCTCACAGTGTTCAGCAAATTTTATATGATAGACGTAGGTACTTTTTGTACTTCAATCAAATCCTAGGTCATATTATGTGTGGCATCACCATGAACCCATGAGGAAGAAATTGATTAGACTTTTGGTCTCTTGTTTTCATCCAATTCTCTTTTTGCCTTCTTATCTTAAAGACTCAAGGATCTTAATTATGGTTATTTACAGAACCTCTTATGCAACCAAAAAAGACATTTGGAAACATTCTCTTAAAAATGTGTATTCTTTACAGAAATAAGTGTGTTAGCTCTTGAAAAACTTCTTCTTTATATTTTATATTATTAATATTTTGTACAACTGTTTATAGTATTTATCTTAATAGCTCTTTCTAGTAAATAAAAATTTAAGTCATGAATGCCTCCTTCAGAGCTGAAAATACCCTTCCACCCTTTCCAACTCCCCAGAGGGTACAGGGAATCCTTAATTACTTACTTAAAGATATGAGCAGCAATAATATTCTAGGGAGATATCTAAAATTTAATCAAATATCATATGGTCCTTATTATCTTCATTTTGTTTATGGTAATGTTATGGAAACTTTTAATTTATAGAAAAATGCTCTCTCTCAAATGATAAAACTCCTTGACCTTTGTAATTGCTGAATTGTCACACCAGGTTTTCTTTAGAGAATTGCTTTGGAAATTGATGTTTGTGCCTCTAGAACTAAGCAGTTGTAACATGGAAACTTCTGGAAAGCGTGACATTGCAAAATTCTGGAAACCTTTCTTCAAAGGGGGGCCTTTCCTTTGTTTACACCAAGAAGAAAAATGTATTTCTCTAATATGAAGTTTGACAAGGAGTAACACTTTACAAATATGCACATTTAATGTTTTCTCCTTTATGACTAAAGAAGTGAAGCGATTGAAACCGTCAAAATTGAACTCTAATGATTCAAGTTTTCCATTGTTTATATTACATCTATATAAACATTGTTATTGTCCCTAACATGTGCATGACTTTAGGGCAGGAAAGTCAGTCATGTGGTGCTGTAGAGTATGGACAAAGATCACAAGCCAGAATTATAATTTTTATAGCTCAATGCTTTAACTGAAATGGTGGCTATCAGTTAGTAAAATACAAGATAAGTTTTAGAATATTTGAATAATGTGAAATGATTTAGTCCAATTTATATAATCTCCGTGAGAGCAAGGATTATTTCAATCTCATCTACACTGATATGTGCGCTGAGCAAGTGGTGGACAAATAAAATTACAGCTTATTACATATGTGTTATTATATGTGTTATATAAATACATTAAATATTTTATGCAATAAATATAATACATATATAATATAAAATATATTACGTATGCATTATATAAAAATGAAGCAGCCGCATCTGGGATGATCAGAGAAGTTGGGAATCAGTCCATGAGTACTTTTTCTAAAATTTATTAGAGTTGATAATGTGTAAAACAAGTATATGTGTCATAGTGAAGTAGAAAAATACAGAAAAAAATTTGAGACTACTTTTTAGAAACAAAACCGAGAACATTTGGAAATCTACTGTCTATGATACTCAGTGCGGTTTGGCTAGGGTCTAATTTCTAATCTAACAACCTTCAACATCAATCTTATTTAAAGATATTATGCTGTTTTAAGCTTATATGTATATAGAGAAGACAAAAAAAAAAAGAAGCAAAGAGGCCTGGAGGTAAAACTGCTCATATAACAGAAAAGTAAATATGATAGATTAAGATAAGAAAATAAAGGCACAGTTTACTAATGTGACACTCCAAGAGCTTTCTTCAAAAGTCCATCATGAGAAGTATGCAGAAGAAAAATAGAAACAAATACTGTTATAACTAAATGGCAAGCATTTTTGTTAAATTATATATGAAATATTTTGTCTTCTAGAAATAAATACTGTTATAACTAAATGGCAAGCATTTTTGTTAAATTATATATGAAATATTTTGTCTTCTATTTGCAATTTCAGCAACAAGATAGAATGTTCTCATATATGATATATTAACCTGCATAATATTAGATATGACAATGTAAGGCTAGGTATGGCAGTGAAGGGGGTACAGAATGACAGAAGTCTGTTAACACTGTATTTATAGTTTCCCTTTATTATTTTGTACATAAAATTTGACAGAGATAAAATAGATTGAAAATCAAACTAATCAAAAAAGAAGAGTAATTGGCAGAATGGAAATATAAATTACCAAAATGTAAATGGGTTTTATAAAGTAAAAATAAGCACCATACTTCTCAACTACAATATGGTTATCATAGGAAAGTGAAAGCAATTCATGTCGATATGTTTTAGTTTTATTCTAGACAAAAAGTATCAGAAAGTACTGTTTTAGAACTTGTCTAGGAAAGTAACTGATGAAATGAATGTACTTCAAAGGGTATTTATTAGTTTTGCTACAGGATAGAGGGTTGGGAGTCCAACGGTAGCTGTCTGTGCTGTCAATGTATTATAATCTACATAAGACAGAATGCAATTTTATGAATTATTATAGATGTTATGATTAATAATAAAGTCATAATAACCCATAAAATAAATAATAAAAATAATTTAAAAATGAAAAATAAATCCCTCCCAAATGAACTTGAGAATCCAGTGGCTATTTAGTCCCCAAATTTGGATGCCTTAAAAGTAATTGTCTAAAAATATAAATTAATATTTTTTCATAAATTGTAAATTAACTGAAAATGTAAAAATGTAAATGTCAAAAATGAAACATTTTCTATTCAAAACTCTGTTATTGGCATGGATCACTATCCTCTCTGTTGTTTTGTTTTTAATATGAATATTGTTCAGTTACACAATATTCCCAGACAGTGGAAAAATGCTAGACATCTTAAACAATAAAGCTAAGAGCAATCTGTAAAGATTCCAATGCAGTTCTAATCACTGAATTTTACAACTTGGGAAAGATCTATTTGTGGGAACACTGTGTCCCCTTGCTCATTGTAGGCACTGCTTATTCCACAGATTTCTTCTCTCTTCTATTTGATTTCCCCAATTTCTATTACTGGTTCCCCAAATGATTTTATTAATCTAAAATATTCTACATGATTCTTGGCTTTCTGTCTCTTGGGATCACTGTGAGTCTTAGTATGCCCCCCCATTATTACTGAATATATGCAAACTTTTCCCCTACATATTCTGAAAACTTCTCATTATTTGAGTGACTCTGAGGAACTTATTATTTTATTAAATTGCTTCTCTGCCCCTCGTCTTGTATGTACAACCCACTGAAAGATGGCTTATATTTACAAAGTAAAGGTTGATATTGAAACATGGATGGAAGTTTACAAGCGAGTTGGTTTGCTAAGGACACTGCCATCTTGGGATAACTGCTAGGCAAGTACAAGCAGATAAGCTCAATGGGTGGGTCAATAGCATCAAACAGAACTTCCAATGACAAAATTATTAGACTTTTTAAGTGAATTTTCTAATGCCTTGAGAAGAACTCTAAAATTTTAATACTGATGAGCATGCTAAAAGCCAAAACGTATATATAAATTGGCGATAGCTAATTATTTAGTTAAAAGCACAACAGTATAGGAAGAGAAACAAGAAGTTCATTAGTAGCATTTGTGTCCTACAAATACCATTTAGAATATCTAACATTCTATTTTTGCTTAATACATCCAAGACTAAGTTCTTTATATTCATTGTCATGTAATGTACTATCTCTGCCCTACAATACACCCATATTCATTATGTAAACTACCATTTACATATTTATGTAAGATGATTATGATTCTAGTATTCCTTAAGAAATATGCGTATTCATATTGAGTATGTTTCTATGCATACATTAATGATTTAAATAATACCAATATGTATTTTCCCATCAATATATTTTAGTTTTATTACTAAAGTTTACACATACTATTTTTTGTTGTTATTAATAAATATATATGTATATGCTTACGCATAGGCATATTTGTATATATCTTAGTATGTGAATCTCTTGAAATAAATATACCTTTGTATTTACTTTTATACTATATTGACATTTACTTTTTAGTGATGTATACTTGTGCTATGTGTCTAATATTTTGTCTCACAGATTCCTTTTCAGGGAAAAAGGAAAAAAAACTTAACAGCACTACCTCTTCAGTAAGATTAATGAGGAAATTAAAAAGTTTCCAAAAAATTGTGCCTTTATCCTGTCCTGTAATTAAATCCCCAATATATTTGGTGTCCTAGTATCTCTTGTCACTGTAAATATTCTCATCATTACTACTACAAACATTTTCTAATTACTACAATAACAATACATGCAAAAGATTGATAAGTAATTAATTTTGTCACATTGATCCATTAGAAGCAGTTCGTAGAAATAACCATTTTATTAAAAAATAAGCTATTCAATGCAGAATAAGTTAAAATCATATGGAGGGATATCTTTAGATATATGACTTACTTCAAGACTATTATTAAAAATTGCTCTCACAAACTGGGACGAAATAAAATCAAATATAATTTTAAATCTTTCTGTAAGGTTATATAGACTTTACAACCTTTGTTTTGTGCCAATGGTTCAATAAATATTTTATTTCACAAAAACATTGTATATGATAAATTGCGTCATTGAATATAAATTACTAGCTGAGTCCTCCAATTCAGTTTTTTGATATATCATTCTAAAATTCAAATGGAAGTATAGTAAGTGTATTGAGGAAAAGATAATTCCCATGTATTTGTCAGTGTGCAATAAGCTGGAGGTTAATGGCTAATTAATAAATGCCATAACATTCATTTCAGACAGTCTTCTTTACCACCTGCTTATCTATCTCAAATTTTATCAGATTATTTTATGCATGATGCCATTTCCCTGAGGTCTCATCAGGATCCTGGACCTGCCAAGAGGACACATTCATTCCTGGGGCTCAATTGAGGTCTTCTGCAAGTTTTCAGAAATGGCTAGCAACCAGAAAAGTGCTTCAACATTCACACTAATGTTTTCACTTCAGATTTCAAGTCATTCTTATTTAAGTCTTATTGAAGGGAATATCATTTAAATACCAATGGCACTTGTGAAATTATCTTTAAATTAAGAACTATCTAATGCACTATGAACATAGTTCCTCTATGATCATTTCCAATGTGCACAGTTATTTTGCCATTTGCACATAAAGATGAAATCATTTAAAGTATGAGTTTTCAACATGCATTGGATAGTTAATATTACAGTTTTAATATTAATCATTAGGCTAATAAGTGGGACTGAAAATAGAAAATTATAAATGTTGTAGCTGTTTCTTTTACAAACATGAAGGAAGATGATAAAACTCATTCACCCCTGAGAACTAGGTTTCACATCTGTGTTCTGTATGGTCACTGAACATGAACAAAGCCGCAAAACAAATGGAAACATATTTATATAACTTATCAAATTGAAACTTTTAAACATGCTTTATTTTTCTTCGAAAGGAGAAGAACTCTTGATTATATATGACTGTATTTAATAGAAAAGAATTTGTGGTCAAAGCATTTGGGGACAGTTGGGAAAAAAATCATCAAATCATTATCAAATTTTATCCATTTGTCATTCTTCCCATTATATGTTTGTGAAAATTTTTACTCTGACTTTATTATAAAATATAACTTTTAAATTAGAGCAATAATTCATATTTACACAATTATTATATGTAAACAGACATATCATGCTGAAAGCAGATTGAATTGCACCATACATAAAATTATATCCTATAGTGTTGTGATAGGCATACTGTAACCACATCAGCCCCTTGTGAAATGATTTCAAATCTGTACTAGAAATTTCTTTCTCATTTGTTTCCAGCTCATAATAGGGATCTTTACTTCATTATCTTTGCTAGGGGCAATTCTGAAACAATTTACCAGACAAAACAAAAAGCAGTGGATGACTGTTCACATAGTTACCAAGTCCAGATAGATACACTAACAGAGTAGGTCATTCCAACATATGGGAAAAACAAGTAAAGGAAAAGAGATATGCTTCTGCCACTGTTTACCCAGTTTTTACTCATTTTAATCACAATTAACACATGCTGAAATATTTAATCATAATACTTTCAAGTGACAAAAAATAAGGAACACCAAAACTACTGTGACAGTTCTCAAACTATTGGGCAACTTCTGACAATAACTTTTCATACTGCTTGTCCAGGTGAATGTTTTGAATGATGCAGTCACTCGGAAAGGGATTATGAAAACCTGGTATCCTTAGAGATCAATATTTGCCATCCTAATTACATTGTCAATTTGATCTATTTAGTCAATAAGCTCTATTCAAGATTATTTCTTCTACAGGGGATTTGTCAACCCAAAGTAAATGGCGCACAGTTTAACTAAAGAATATAAGCCTATTTTGCATCACTCATCTGCAAATTCAAGTTATAAAACAAAACCATTTGAATACTATCTTTTATGCATCTGAAATATCTAAAGGGTTCTTGCCTACTGGCAACATTAGCAAAAGGATTCCAAAACAAACAAAGGAGACAGTTGAAAGAAGGGAGATTTGAAGAAAGTATCTCATAACTAAGATTCAAATGAACTTCAGCAAACCTTGATCTTTAACATTGTTAAAAGTGAGCTGAGCTTAAGTTGTATCATTGCAATAAAAATGAAACATCAGAAGATACCCCGAACAGATAATGATTTACATATCAATTGTATATAGTAATGTGTACAATAGTAATTTGATTTTTACATCTTTGGTGAAAGGAGAGTGTTCTGAAATAAACAAGGGTTTTTAAAGAGCTGTAGTAAGATTAGGATTCATATGCATCAATTGCTCCTTTCACCAAATTTCTGTAGACACATTACTTGTTATGTATTTCAGCATGATTTTGAACAATCTGTTGGCAGCGAGGTTGTTTTTAAAGTATCAAATGAAGAGAACACTGTGGACTTACCCCAAAGCAGAATAAATCATAAAAACACCAGTGCTAAATCAAATATAGATTTCAGACTAAACTCTTTAAATCAACAAAATAAAATGTAACAGAAGATTTTATTATGATAAGTGTCAAGTTATGATCATGGATTACTCTTTGGTAATTTCTTTTATAATTAGATACATTTTAAATATACTTACACAATGGAATACAAATAGAGTTTACTTCACTTGTAGAATGATATTATTTTTCTGTTGCTGTTACTGTCATCCTTAGTGAAAAGATAATAACAGTACTTATTTCTTGATGGGAAATGTTGGTAACTCTCCATGTTCTAAAATCAACTGCTTACAATTTTTAATTTAGATATGTTAACTATTGTGCCTATAATTTTTCTCATTTGTTTGTTCAATTTTTCATTGGTAATAAGTATTTCAATTCACACCTCCATGTAATAAAAGATACTGAAAGTTGTTGGGGTATATTTCTATACTGTGTGAAAATGTATTGCTGTGATTGTTGTAATAAAAAGAACTGAATGGTCAATAGACAGGCAGGTGGTATAGGCGGGACTTCATGACAGAAAATTCTGAGAAAAAAAATAAAAAAGACTGCAGAGAGATGCCAAGGGTCTGACAGACAGACATGGAGGAAACAGGAAAGTAGGACATACAGAATGGAAAAAAGTAAAAATCCACAAGGCAGAACATAGACAAATAGAAACATGTTTTTAAAAAGTTTAAAGAGATACTGGAACAAGTGTAAGTAAAGGCCAAAATATCAAAATTAGTATGAAGTCTGTCTCTGTGTCTTTATTTGAGAGCTGGTTAGCAATCAAAAGGAAAAGCAGCTACATAAAGCTAAATCAGATTCATTATCCTAGACTCCAATTTTGAGATATCATTGCAAATGAAAGCAAAGATGTCATTGTAATTATATACAAACATATTGTTTTTGATGCAAACATACTTGGAAACAACATTAAATCGTCGAAACAATGAAATAATATGAATTCATGTAGAAATAGTGAGTTTGGGTAACACATTAACTTTCCATACATCTAATATGACTTGGATTGGCTAAATACATGACTCAGCAAGAAATGAAGGTGAATAGTAACTTATCTTTCAAGAATTGCTTCACACTGTATGGAACAGAAAATTAATAGAAGCAAGACAAGCTGACTGCACAATGCATCTGTTTACTCATCATATTAATAAGTGTACAACAGGAAAAATAATTCTATTATCAATACTTAGTATTTTGTAAAATTAAATATCATGATTGGTTCAATGAGAGAACAAATAGGTTATACAAAGGAAGAAAGAGGTCAAGATATAGGACCACAGAGATAGAGCTAAACTATTTTTCTCTTTCTACATTATCAGCGAATTTCAGGTTGAAATATTACAGTCCCAGTTCTATTGAAGTGACTGGAAAACATATATTGATTCTGCTATTACCATGTGGCAAAGTCAGAATTGATGCACGATTAATTAAAAACTCAAAAATTGAAATTGGGTTTCAACCTGAAGACCCCAAAAGCAAAGTAGACAGCCACTGGCTCTTACCTTGACCTCAGTCCAAAATGGTGATCCTGTCTCCAGGAATCTCAGAATGAGACTGTGTTTGAAAGTTGTCTCCTCCTGTTTTTATAATCCTATCTAGGGATGGGTTTAACGACGTGGACCACCGGAATTAAAGACATGAACTGCACGTTTTCTATAGCAATGAATTTGGATGTGGCTACCGGACGAAAAGATGTATGTTACAATTCCCTGATCTGTAAATTTGTAAAGCTGACCAGTGGAGCAGTTTTAATCCCTGATTTCTCTCTCTCTCTCTCTCTCTCTCTCTCTCTCTCTCTCTCTCTCTCTCTCTCTCTCTCTTTCTCTCTCTCTCTCTCTCTCTCTAGATATTATCAGAGGATTGTACTCCTCCAGTAAATGGGAACAAATACAGAGACCCACTGCCAGGCATTATGCAGAGTGTGAGACTAGAAAATTCAGCTCTAAGTGGGATGTTTCCAGCTACCCCTCCCTTCAGGACTCAGGGAAACCTGGGGAAGAGGAGGCAGATAGTGAAATAGTCAGAGATGGTGGAGGACACCAGGAGAACAAAGGACTTTATGTCAGTATAAGCAAAGTTCATATGAACGCCAAGACCGGGGCAGTATGAACAGAGCCTGCATATGTTTGCACCAGGTCCTCTGAGAATATGTTATGGTTTTATGGGATTCCTGAGTGTGTGAATGAGTGGGTCTCTGATTCTTTAGCCTTCTCTTGGGCTCTTTTCCTTCTGTTTGTTTATTTTGTCCTATTCTAATGTACTAAGTTTTTGTTTTATCTCATTTTGTTTTACTCTGTTGTTATCCCTTTGAAGACTGTTTGTTTCTTAGTGAGAGACAGAAACAGAGTGGACCAGGCTGGGAGGGGGAGAAGGGAAGAGCTGCGAGAAGTAGTGGGAAGGAAAACCATAATCAAGGTATAATATTTGAGAAAGACATTCAATTTTCATTTTTTAAAAAAGAATTTACATAAGAACTGGTCACCAGTGCCCACGTGCTGCAGGCTACTTCCCACTTTTTCTTCTATCAGGTTCAGTGTGGTTAGATTTATGTTGAGGTCTTTAATCCATTTGGACTTGAGTTTTGTGCAGGGTGACAGATAAGGGTCTAATTTCATTCTCCTACACGTTGACATCCAGTTATGCCAGCACCATTTGTTGAA
>PVIU01016474.1:0-44924 GCA_004026605.1 Ondatra zibethicus
TGGTATTGCTGGATCCTGAGGTAGGTTGATTCCCAATTTCCTGAGAAACCGCCACACTGATTTCCAAAGTGGTTGCACAAGTTTGCATTCCCACCAGCAATGGATGAGAGTTCCCCTTACTCCACATCCTCTCCAGCATAGGGAATCCTTGGTGTTTTTGATTTTGGCCATTCTGACAGGTGTAAGATGGTATCTCATACGTCACCACATATTGGGGAAGACAATACTTCAACTAGATATTTTGTGCTACCAACTAAAACCTCCAATTCCGTGAATGGGTTATATGATGTTAATTTGTTGATCAAAAGGGTCTCACAGACTTTTCCCCAGACATTACAGGCCATTGTTAAGCCTATTATTATTGCTCTCCCTCAGCAACCAAAGAATTAGGTCTTGTTGCTGACACCACTTATGTCATTGAACTTGGAGATAAACAGATGGTGCCTAGCTAGAAGCTTCACTCTACTGCCTAGCATTCTCAATGCTAGAAAGTAATGTGCATGGACTGGAGGAGAGAAATGAATAAAAAAAAATCAAACATAAACGAACCAAAGAATAAGTTCTTAATATTTTATATGGAACATATTCTAATGAATCACCAAATCCTTATCACCATGGGACATCAAAGAATGCTGGACCTGAAGAGAACATCTCAAGTTTTCCCTAAGGATATTTTTATCCTTTAGTAATTTTTGAGATTTAGGAGTATTTCAGATTCATTTGAGCATTTGGTTTTGTTTTTCTTTTTATCTTAAATAGAATATTCTGTAATGGGAAATTTTTTCCTTCTTTCTGCTATTTTACTTAATTTTATTTCATTGATTTCACCAATCCTGTGCTCTGATATCTAGAAAAATGACCTGTATACTTCTCATGTTCTGACGGTTCTTTCCGAATTTATTTAGTCTTGTTAGCAAATTATCCTACTTCAAACTTGTACGTTCATGTGCAGTTCAAGATTAAATTAAAAATTAAACCAAAATTTTACTCTTAACTTCTGCTTGTTGCAACTCCACAATGGAATCAACCCCAGGCTACTGTCATTAAGGCTTCTGTTACCTTTGTTTCCTTCTATCCCTGTTATGACAAGTGTTGTTGAACCCTTCCTTGTAATGTCTTTCCTTCCTTCCTTCCTTCCTTCCTTCCTTCCTTCCTTCCTTCCTTCCTTCCTTCCTTCCTTTCTCCCTCTCTCCCTCCCACTTCCTTTCATTCTTCCTTCTCCCTTCCTCCCTTCCCCCCTCTTTCTTTCTCCTTCTCTCGTTTTTTTTGTGTGTTGATCAAAACTTCTCTGAACATTACTCTTAATTCACTTGCCTTCTTTCTCCTATTTTCTTCCCTTTCACTGCTTATTTCCTCCCTTACCCCTCACTGTCTCTTTCTTACCTGACTTCCCACTGCTATAATTGCCTCTGTATCTAAGACTACTGCCATCTCTCTAGTACTAGTCGTCTTCCACAGGATACTCTGGCCATATTACTCTTCCGAGTCCTGTATATCTTTCAATTTTGTGCCACAAAAGAAAAAAACATTTTAATGTCTCCCAATGACATCCCAAATGGGAGAGAATCTTTATTTTAGCATTTTAAACTTTAAAATGCCTTGTTACATTTTTCCCTTTGATTTGAGTCCATGCTATAGGTGTGTGACAAAATAAATTGTGTATTCTCTGTATCTTCAGAAAATTAGTATGACATTCAGGGATGGCAGATACAAGTTTGTTTTTTTTTTCTGAGCTTAGTGACTCTGATCTGGAGTTCACTTTGATGCTCTCTAGCAGTTACCTGTGGCTCTATATGTCTTATGGATGTTGCACTGTCCACATTCTTTTGTATAAGAAAAAGCATTGAGACTATATAAGCTTTTGTGTGGGGGACAAATATTCTGTGTAGTGTTCAGTATGTACTCTTAGAGAACACGGGAGGGATACTAATTTATTCAATCTTGTATATATTTATAAAGTCCCCTATGCACATGTCAGGTTTAATTGCTTCAAAATTAGCCCTGAAGAAACATCCATATCCCTTTGATCTTATGGACTAAGATAAAGAAGCATATGTGATATGTATGCAGGCAAACATTATAAACAAGAACATAAGATTTCATCTATTGAAGGAAAGTATGTAGAATCCATAGTACATGGGACAGCTTTTCATGCTTTTCTAATTGAGAGTTCCCAAATTAGCAGGAAAATAATGTAGGAGACAATGGAGCACAGATGCTGTAATGAAAGAATTGGGACTAACAGAGCAGGAAAGCTTGGTTCAGGCAGGAGATGGGAGGGAAGAGTAGAGGATGGAGTTTTAGGAGGAGTAATGAACCTTTGAGAAAGTCATTTATAAACTACTGCACAAGCTTCTTAAAATATTTTCATGTCTAGAAAAAGTGTAAATTGATATACCTTATCATTTAGACACACTGTTACTCCTAGACATCACAGGGTTTAAAATAAAAGTCTAGAAACAAAAATAAGAGATCTTTCTGAACTTGTTAGTCAATTGTGTCCCCATACATCTCCTAGCATTACAGGTTATTGGCCTTCCTCTTGATTATCCCCCTACTTGATGATTTGACAAATTTCAGAAGACTCCATATATTGCAGTCACAACATGGAGAAATAAAGGTTGTTTTTTAACTAAAACTGGCTCATATTTTCTAGCCTTTTTTTTTAAAAAAAAAAAACTATATTGACTTTTGTACTTTTTGTAGTGTATTTTTTATTCTTTGATACTTTCAAAAATGAAACCAATGGACTTAGATCATACACACCTATATACAATTTCAAATTCCAATCTACTAACTCAAAACCAAAGACCTAAAATGAAGATGTGATAATTTATATGAAGTATCATTTCCCTCCCCATGCTTCAAAGGCAAGTGAGAAACTAATCATTCCCTGATAACTGTCTCTCAACTGTTCTTTGTCATTAAAGAGATTTCAGGACTTATCATTATTTGAAAGGGAGTCATGTCTTGTGTAAGAAGTTGGGAGGTGAACCTGGTATTGTTCAACTTTTACAGTGATATACATGCTATCAAAGGAGAAATGTAATAATTAATTATCCCCAGGTATGAATCCTAAGAGCTATAATAAATGCTGTCCTGGCAGGATATATGCACTTGTGCATTTTTTCCATAAGTGCTCTGGAAATAAATAACCATATTTATTTGGATTGGATATCATGCTTCTTCCACAAATAGTATTCATTCTTAGGTAGTTCTTGGTGCCTGAGACTATATAGATCATAGGTCCTAGAGAAGTACCTATGACTATTTCTGTGCTGTGGATATAGTATTAAATGAAGCCCTAATGAATTTCCATTATACTTTATGCTCATAGATTAATGTATATTTCAACCTTCATCCGAATTGCTTTATAGATGGACTTTTTTTTTCCTGTATGGTCCTGTAGCTTTTCAATCCCTAAGAAACACACAGAGTATGGATATATTAATAGATATGTGTATATATATATATGATTAATCCATCAGCATTTATAATCAAATGTCTTTTAGCAGCTGTTGCTTGTTCTTCAGAAGTCAAGCAGTTCAAAGACAAAATAATAAAACACACGATCCAGATTTTCTGTGAACTTTCCATCCTTATGTGGCTTTAAGTTTTTTTTCTTTTTTATTTTTAATTTTAATTTTTGGTTTTTTGAGACAGGTTTCTCTGTGTATCTTTGACTGCCTTCAAACTCACTCTGTAGACCAAGCTTTCCTTGAACTCATAGAGATCGGCCTGCCTTTAGAATTTTTTTCCATCTGAATCTGTCTTTACTGTATATCTCTCTTTTTCTGACCACATAAGTCTTTAATTTGCTGAAAGATATGGCTAGGATTAAAGTCGTGAGTTTGGTGACTGTATTCACCCCACTCCTTGGCTTCCTGATAGTCTAGTTTCATGGCAGAAGTACTGGCAGGAGCTACATTTTTTACCATAATACTGTGGAGTTTCTAGGTCCATGCCACCACCAAGAAGCATGCTGTCAAGTTGTTCATAAACACCATTTAAGGGTTTGTTGACAGGGCCTCTAAATGAGCTAAATGAACTGTACGGTTCTTATTGCTAAGGCTGATTTAGGAAACTTCTCTTAAATGATCCACACCTTTGCTTGTCTCTAAGAGATAGAGCTCACCAGAGAGAAAGCTACAATCAAGAAGCCATGGTTGACCTGTTCTTTGTCTGTCTAGAATCCTTTTTTTAAAATGTTTTCTCATGATTTATGTAGAAATTCTTGCTAAATGTTTGGGTGCCATTTGTAGATAGAGACTGTGCTTTTCTTTCCAGCCACCCAGACCTGAATAATCACACAGAAACTACTGCTTCTTTTGGCAGGAGATAGCAATTAACACAGACATCCAAGACTGGTCAACAGGTAGATAATAAGGAACTGTGAGTGCTCAGTCCTACATGGAACCTCCACATTTCTCTCAGTACTCAGAGATCTTAATGGAAATGGAAAGACTGAAATAGCCAGAGGAGATAGATGATTACACTGAAATTATGTTTTCAGGATTCAACATGTTCACTGCTCAAATGCATTCACAGTGGTTGCAACAGTAAGAAAATATGCTATAAGACACCGTAGTCTTAGAAATCACAATGATTTAAGGACAAAACAATGAATGATATTATACTCAAAAATGGAAAGGTCAAGGGATTTTTAGATCTACAAACATATTTTTTTTTTTACTCTGTGTATGTGTTTGGTGGATCATATCCAGACCCTCCGGAGAGCTAGACAAGTGTTATTCCACCGAATTATATCTTAAGCACGACTGTGATTAGGGTACATCTAGAAACTGTATATGATTGTGCCCCTGAGATACTGATTTCAGTAGTCTTATAGACAATGACTGTTAGTTAGGAGTCCTCTAGAAAGATTTGTAGGAGGTTTCATGGAAAATGTTCCTTAGTTTTTCCAGAGGATCAGGTACGGAGGGGAAAAGCCCTTTTCACTCTGTTCTTCTCTCTACAATCTTAAATCAGTCTAGTAAAGCAGAGGCGATGAACCTATTGAGATTCCAGTGGTTGCAATCTGAAAATGAAAAAGTGATTTTGGTCATTCAGCGTAAAGGGAACCTGTTAAGTTGGGAGCATAGCTCTCAGCCCCTGGCATCCATCTCAGCCTCCCTGACCTGGGAGTTGCTTTGGTCTGGACTCCAAATCCCAGCATGCCAAGTCCTGACCCTAGGGAGGGGTCAGGACCACTCCCTCAGGGTATTTAAGTGGGCCCTCAGAGGAGAAACTCATGGGTTGCAGGTTTACATGGGTTCCCTGCTGTCCTGTCTCCCTGCCATGCGCGCTGCCTCCCGAGAGCATAGTGCTTAATAAAAAGATGGGCATTATGATTTGGTTTGATTTGACATAATTGGATTTCTTGAGCCGGCGGAGCTGCCCCTCTTATTTTTTTCTTAACAGAACCTATATTAGGTTTTCCATTCATGGACTTGAGGGCAGGCAGGTGAATATAAGGACATGCTCTGTTTTCAATGGGAAGAATTTGACTAAACAAGTTTACTGTGTGATGACTATCCTTATGTTTTAATTTTAAGTTAATGTACTTAAGAAATCTATGAAATAAATTTGCCTCTCACCTGTAATTTTCACTGGCCTAAGGACAGATGGAATGGTAAGGGCCAATTTTATAATGTAATGATTCTGTTGTTTATTATAACGGTCCCAATGTTAACTGCTGCTTCTGCTTCTGTAAACCAAGCTGCTTGTACAAAAGGAAAAGGATACATGCAGGACATTTGTTTGCTAAAAGTTTGTGGTTGCATTTAGGCAAAGTTATGTGTGTGTGCATAAATAGAATGCAATCTTCTGATTGGAGGATGCATGTCTACAAATAAATGAAATGTAACCTTATGCTTTTTTGCCTTTATTTCACTACCTCATTGGAATCCTGAGTACCAGGTATAGGCTTGGCCAACCATTGTCTGAATAAAAGACTTTTCTTTGTTAGAAATAAATTTATATTTTCTCATACTGGTGAATCTCTGAGTGACCCCAGACCCATAAAAACTAATCCTGGATAGAGTAATTCTGCCTTTTCTTCAAATAAATGATATAATCTTAATTTACTAGCAGTCGGTTTTTCTTTTTAATAATTTTACTTTCATAACGTCTTAGAGTTTTATATACAATGATGGAGTTTATCAAAGCAGCAAAAATAGGCTGATCTTTTTTTTCTATTTTAGACACCAAGATATCTAGGCTTTAGTCAAATATTTAAAGTACAGGTGTGGAGAAATGTGAAAGTACTTGTGATCTCAGAAGTCTACAGAATATTCAGGTGGTTAAATAAATCATTTCTGTGTCTGTGAGTTTGTTTCATACAAATGATACACAGTGTCTTGAACAGATGTAACTGGGATGAGAATAACTATTTTATTTTGGCTTAGCTGGTAGGAAGGGATCTTACTAAGGATGTAGCACCACCTGAATGACGGTGGGGCTGTTGGCAGATCATCTAAGCAGAGGGTCGAGTTGAACAGTGTATTAGAGGCAAGAACAATTTTGATGAGGAGAAGAAATTGTTATGGGAAACAGGTGAATGCTATGGGTGAGGCTAAGCAAAAGAAAAGAACATGCATGTTTATATACTTCAACTGATAAATAGTAATTGCACATATTTAAAGGACAAAGTCTTATAATGTGACATGTATTTTTTTGTCTGTAAGAGAATTTGAGGGAATATAGTCAACTGGGGATAGATCAGAAATTATAGGTTCCCCAAGAAGGAATAGATTGTTTTTAAAATGTCATCTGATGACTGCATTCTTAAGTTAAATATAAAAAATTGCTGTTAACAGTACTGTTCATTACTGTCACTGGTCAGCTAAAAACACTGTAGGATGCTGATTTATCATGGATTATTTGTATCTACTCCAGGCAAGAATGTGATGAGCAACAGAATGTCTGGATGACCTCGGTGACTGAAAAATCATGCCTCATGTGTCTCTGGGAAAAGAGTTCTGCAATATCATTCTTGTGACATTCTAAGTTTTCATTCTCAATGTATTCAGCCTACTGATCAAATCTGGGCACTTAGTATTTTCCTATCCTTGCCTATTTAATATTTATTTATTTGAACTTGAATCTTCTAATAATATAGGTTTTGGTATCCGTGGTGAATTCTCATTTATATCCTCAGAAATAACGATTAAACCTTGCTGTGAAGAGAACAAGAGTCTTACCAACAAGCAAAATACAGGTGTGTTTCTCTTAGATGTATTTCCACTTGTCTGCTGGTCCACTTTAATTGTTTGAAGTTTTGATTACCTATCTTTTATTTTTCACTTTTTCATGTTTCTACAGTGCCTCTAGTTTTCTACAGTATCCCTTTTCTTCTACTATGTAATGTCTCTTGTATGCAACCATTCATTTTCTGTACATATCTACAGACTCATTGTATTCAACACGGTATCCGTTGCCTATATCAGCGCAAGACCATGCTCTGTCTACTTATTTTCTTAAGGACAAGACCACCTATTTCTTTCTCTTGTGTATCTTTTCTTTCCAAGAAAACCCATGAGCTTTCGTTCTTTATCTCAAATTGATTTATTTCCTGATCTTTTATAAAAATTTTTTATATGCATTTTTTATTATGATGAGTTTATTTTCTACATAGTGATTAACATGGATAAAAGGTGACTTAATTGTCAAAGTTTCAGTAATTTTTCAGGTTACTTTGTTATTATTTCCTTTTAAAAATGTTACCTTAATATATTTTTCACCTACATTATTGACTTTCTCCCCCCACCCACCATGCTCCCAATTTTGTCAGGCAATCTTGTCTGTTTTGATGTTTTAGGTGGATATATATATATTTTTTTTTTCTTAGGGTTCAACTTATTACTTAGTTTTTCTAGGATTATGAACTTAGGCTCAATATCCTTTGTTTATAGCTAGTATCCACTATGAGTGAGTATATACCATATTCTTCTTTTGGGGTCTGGGTTACCTCACTCAGGATAGTGTTCTCTAAGTCCATCTATTTGCATGCAAAATTCATGATGTCATTGTCTTTTACCACTGGGTAGTATTCTAATGTGTAAATGTGCCACATTTTCTTTATCCATTCTTCTGTTGAGGGAAATCTGGGTTGTTTCCAGGTTTTGGCTATTACAAATAATGTTGCTATGAACATAGTTGAACATATGCCTTTAAAGTATGGTTGAGCATCTTCTGGATATATGCCCAAGAGTGATATTGCTGTATCCTGAAGTAAGTTGATTCCCAATTTTCAGAGAAACCGGCATACTGATTTCCATACTGATTGCCAAAGTGGTCGTACATGCTTGCATTCCCACCAGCAGTGGATCAGTGTTCCCCTTACTCCACATTCTCTCCAGCATAAGCTATCATTGGTGTTTTTGATATTAGCCATTCTGACAGGTGTAAGATGGTATCTCAGAGTTGTTTTAATTTGCATTTCCCTGATGGCTAAGGATGTTGAAAGAGATATCTTGATTGAGGGAGCCATTACAGGGTTAGCAAGAAACCTGGCTCTAGAGAAATTCCCAGGAATCAACAAGGGTGACCCAGTGAAGACCCTAAGCAATAGAGCAGAAGGGGCCTGATCTTGACTTGCCTGTAATCAGACTGATGAATATATTAAATATCATCATAGAACCTTCATCCAACAACTGATGAAAACAGAGGCAGAGACCCATATCGGAGCACTGGACTGAGCTCCCAAAGTCCAGTTGAAGAGTGGGAGGAATGAGACTATGGGCAAGGAGGTCAACACCATGATGGGTTCACCCATTGAAACAGTCTACCTGAGCTAAGGGGAGCTGACCAACCCCAGTCAGACTGGGAAAAAAGAAGCATAGGACCAAAGTAGTCCCTCTGATTGTGATTGACAGATACATGGCTGGGGCAGACTGAGGGGCCACTGGCAGTGGCACCAGGTTTTATCTCTACTGCATGTACTGGCTTTTTGGGAACGTATTCTCTTTGGATAGATACCTTGCTCAGCCTAGAGTTAGTAGGGATGGCCTTGGACCTTCCTTAAAGCAATGTGCCTTACTGTCTCTGAGGATTGTATAGGGGTAGGATTGGAGGGTACGTGGGAGAATTGGAGGAGGGGAGAGAGTGGGCACAAAGATGCTTTGTTTTCTTTTTAAAAAATAAATTACTTAATTAAAAAAGAAAGCATCACCATATAATGAGGGAGACAATACCTCAACTAGACATTTTTTAAATTATTTTAATTTTTTAATTTTTCCATTCAAAAATTGACCCTTCCTCCCCTTCTCCCATTCCCCTCCTGCTCCCCCACTAACCCTCCTCCCTCCCCCTCCATCCTTAAGGGAAGTCCAAGGCTCTCCCCGCTCCATCCCGGCCTAGGAAGGTGTGCATCCAAGTAAACTAGGTTCCCAAAAAGCCAATACATGCAAAAGAGACAGGTCCCAGTGCTATTATCGATGGCTTCTCAGTCTGTCCCCATTGGCAGCCACATTTAGAGAGTGTGGTTTGATCACATGCTCCTTCAGTCCCGTTCCAGGTGGATTTGGTGAGCTCCCATTAGATCAGGCACACTGTCTCAGTGGGTGGACCAACCCCTCGCAGTCCTGACTTCCTTACTCATCTTCTCCCTCCTTCTGCTCTTCAACTGGACCTTGGGAGCTCAGTCCATTGCTCTGATGTGGCTGTGGGTCTCTGTCTCTATCTCCATCCATCAGATGAAATTTCTATGGTGATATTCAAGATATTAGTCAGTGTGACTATGGGACAAGGCCAGTTCAGGCACCCTCTCCTCTGATGTCCAAGGACCTAGCTGGGGACATCCTCATGGACACCTGGGATCCCCTCTAGAGCCAACTCTCTTGCCCACCCTAAAATGGCTCCCTTAATGTAGATATCTTCTTCCCTGCTCCAATATCTACCCTTCCTCCATCTCTGCACTCCCACTCCTCCAAGCTCTCCCCAGTCCTTCCCATCTCCCTTCTCCTTCCCCCTCTTCCCTTTCCCCAACCCCACTCCCACCCCTACCCCCATCCCCGTGCTCCCAACTTTTGCCCGGCTATCTTGTTTGCTTCCAATTTCCAGGAGGATCTATATATATTTTTCTTTGCGTTCACCTTGCTATTTGGCTTCTCTAGGGTTGTGAACTATAAACTTAATGTCCTTTGTTTATGGCTAGAGTCCATTAATGAGTGAGTACATACCATATTCATCTTTTTGGGTTATCTCACTAAGGATAGTGTTTTCTATTTCTATCCATTTGCATGCAAAATTCAAGATGCCATTGTTTTTTTTACCACTGAGTAGTATTCTAATGTGTATATATTCCACACTTTCTTGATCCATTCTTCCATTGAGGGGCACCTAGCTTGTTTCCAGGTTCTGGCTATTACAAATAATGCTACTATGAACATAGTTGCACAAATGCTTTTGTAGTATGATTGGGCAGCTCTTGGGTATATACCCAAGAGTGGTATTGCTGGATCCTGAGGTAGGTTGATTCCCAATTTCCTGAGAAACCTCTACACTGATTTCCAAAGAGGTTGCACAAGTTCGCATTCCCACCAGCAATGGATGAGAGTTCCCCTTACTCCACATCCTCTCCAGCATAGGCCATGGTTGGTGTTTTTGATTTTAGCCATTCTGACAGGTGTAAGATGGTATCTCAAAGTTGTTTTGATTTGCATTTCCCTGATGGCTAAGGAAGTTGAACATGACCCTAAGTATCTTTTGGCCATTTGAACTTTGTCTGTTGAGAATTCTCTGTTCAGATCATTACCCTATTTTTTAATTGGGTTATTTAGAATTTTAATGTCTATCAACTAGACATTTTATACACCAACTAAAACCTCCAATGCCATGAATGTGTTACATCATGTTAACATGTTGGTTAAAAGGTTCACATAGACTGTCCCCACAAACTTTACAAGCCATTGCCAAGCTATTATTACTGCTCTCCCTCAACAATCTGGCAGCATGGTCTTTTTGCTGACATAACTTATGTCTTTGAACATGGAAATATCTAGTTGGTGCCGAGTTAGTTAGTAGCTTTACTCCTACCAACTAATATTCACAATGCTGGAAAGTACTTTGCATAGACTGGAGAAAAGAAATAATTAAAAAAGAAAATCAAAACAAAACTAATCAATGAAAAAGTTCTTAGTATTTTATATAAAATATATTTTAGTGCATCACTGTTGCAAGGCATTGCTAGCTGGTAGAGGTTGCAGTATGCTATAGCCTGGCAGGTTTCTCTAATCTCTGCAATATGGAGACTCCCTCCCTCTCTTCCCAGCTAATCTTTCTGCTCTTTACCTGCCCTTACATGGAGGATGTCCCTGGGTCTGGAGAATTGACTTCATCTAAAAGCTGTCTCTAAACCAGATTTCTGATTCATCTTTAGCTTGACCCTTGACACAGACGCCTGATAAGAAGACTTGGGTTAGGAGCTCTGCTATAGGAACCTCCTGGAACAAACCAAGTCTTGTGATAGGAGCATTGCACCCAGGCTCCCAGGCTCCCCAATCCTATGCAGCCCTTATCCTCTGGAATATTGTTGAGCTGATTCACTGAAGTCTGTCTTTTGGAGGGCTGTCTCGGATTGTGCTCATATGCTGCATACAAAGCTTTCTGTCACCCCTTCTGCCTCTTTCCCCTCTTGGATGGATGGCCCACAGCCCAAAAGGGAAGGGGTACCCCCACAAATCACCAAGTCATGAACACTGTGGGACCCCCAAGGAAAGTTTTCCTGTGGCGTACATTTCAAGTTTGCCCTGAGGAATTTTTGGTTCCTTAGTAATTTTGGTGAGTCAGGAAGAATTTTCCCTCTTGTTCTTTGTCTCCCACTTTTTCTTCTGTTCCTACTCATTGCCTTTTGTAATCACCTCTGTATTTCACTTCACTTCCCTCTCTCTACTGCTAATCATTTCCCCTGTTGTCTTTGGCCATCTTAATTTTCTAAGCACTGAAGTTGTTTTAATTTTGTTTTTATGGCTCCCAAATGCATTCCAAAAGGATGAGAACTTTGATTTTGGAATTTCAGACCTTATTATAATAATGCACTATTATAAATTTTTCTCTGATCTTAGTGTATGCTACAAATGTGGGAAAAGACATTGGATATTTTCAGCAAATCAGAGTGACATTCATGGATGGAAGCTATAGTTTTTTTTTTCTCTGACCTTAGTAACTCTAATCTGGGGGTTCTTTTGTTGGCCTCTGGAGTTACCTGTTGCTCTATGTGCCTTATGGATCTCACCCTGCCCACATTCTTGTCTATAAGTAAATGCATTGGCACTATGTAAGTTTTTACCTGAGTGACAAATATTTTGTGTAGTATCCAGAGTATCTTCTTAGAGAACTGAGAACTATCCCTTCTCAGTTCTATTTGCCCATTCTTCTTTATAAATTTATAAATCTCTGCCTGCACATGTAAGGTTCAATTGCTTTAAGTGCTTCCAAAGTAGCTCTGAAGAAACAGACATATCCCCTTATTACCATGGACATAGATTAAGAAGTAAGTGTGATATGTATGAAAGAAGACATTAAAAAGAAAGAATGAAGGATTTCATCTAGCAAAGAAAAGTACAGAGAATCTGTAGTATATGGGACATACTTTCATGGTTTTCTAATGGAGAGTTCCCAAATTGGCAGGAATAAAATGTAGGTAACACTGGAGCACTAGTGATATGAAGGAAGAAGGGGGAATAACAGGAGTTAGATTGGGTCAGGCACAAGATGGAAGGTCAGAGTGGAAGAGGTAGTGTGAGGAGGGATAACCAACACTAAATACCTTTGAGAAAGTCACGTGAGAACTACTGACATACAACACTTGCATGTCTAAAATGAGCTTAAATTAAAATATCTTATCATTTGGAGAAAGTGTTCTCTCTAGACAACACAGGCTATCAAATAAAAACCTAGAACCAGGCATTAGCTACCTTTTTGAAGCAGTTAGCCAACTATGTCCCAATGACCCCCAAATATTATAGGCTAGTTCCTCTGCTCTTGATTATCCCCAAATTTGGTGCTTAGACCCTATTAAGAAGACACCATATATGCATGTCATAAAATGGAGAATAAAAAGCTTCTGTCTAATTTGTAACCTATTATCTAGCATTTTAAAGAAAAACATTTCTATGTCTACATATATCCTTTTTTTGTAACCACTTCTTTTATTCTCTGGTAATTTCATACTTGAAAAAATGGACCTAGCTCATGTCTACCTACATACAGTCCCAAATTCCAAACCATTAACTCAAATACACAGACCTGAAAAGAAGGTGTGATAATTTTACTTGCATTATATGAAGTCATCAAAAGCATTACTTTTCCTCAGCATGATTCAAAGACTGGTGAGAAACCAATCCTTCCCTGATAGCAGTGTCTTAGCTGTTCTGTGAAGTTAAAAAGATAGCAGGATACATCATTATTTGAAAGTGGGTCATGTCTTGTGTAAGAAGTTGGGAGATGAATCTGGCATTGTCCAGCTATTGAAGTGCTGAAAGTCTATACATGCTATTAAAGAAGAAATACAATAATCAATTTCACTGAGGTTTGAATCATGAGAGCTACAGTCATAGATAACCGAGCAGACTTAAAACTAGTGCAATATTGTCATAAGTGTTGTAGGAGTAATCAACCACAAACCTTTTTTTTTTTTTTTTTTTTTTGGAATGGATTTCAGGCTCGCTCCACAGACAAAATTCTTTCCTAGCATGGTTTTTGTAGCCAACTACTGGTTGGTCATAGGTCATGGGCCTGAGGGAAGTACTTATGACTGTTTATCTGCTTTGGATATAATAATAGTAAATAGCCTCCTAATGACTTTCCATTATACCTATAAAGTAGTACATCTCTCAACCTTCATCAGGGATGTTTCTTTTCGCAGTAGATGGTGATTAACACAGGTGTCTTCAGTGGATCAACTGGTAGAGATAAGAGACTATAAATGATCAATCCTAAGTGGACCTCCACATCATATTCCTTTTCCCATGCCTCATAGATTATAAGGGAAGTAGGGGTAGAAAGATTGTAAGAGCCAAAAGAGATAGATGATTGCATTAAAACAATGTTTTCACTATGTGCTCAAGTACCTCAGAGTGGTTACAATAGTATGCATAAAATCGCTGGAAAATCAAGCTTGATACAAATCCTATTTGGGGGGGAATGTGATACAAGCTTAAACCATGGCCACTCCCGGCTTCCCTCTTAATTAATTAGAAGTAGTGAATCCTACTTCTAGCTGAGGAACTATTGGCAGTCGAAGGCTGCTGTGAGAAATGTGGTCATTTTCAAGGATGCAGCCACCAAGAGGTTACATACTTGGAAGTAGATGGCTCTATACTCATATGATACTGGTAATGAGGAGTTGAGTCAGTAGGTTAAAGAAATTGAAAAGTAGAGATGAAGTTAGAAGGGAATATTGTAGGAGGATAGAGAAAAATTGGAAGGCAGGAAATCAGGGGTGAACTTCATCAAAACACATTGTATATGTGTATAAAACTTTTAAAAAATAACAAAAAACAAAATAACAGTGTATACCTGCAATAAGCCAATGTCATTTCTATTGAGCTAGTTTGTAATCACCCAGCCTGGACCTCCTGGGGAAAAACTGGTAATCACAAGCCTTTCAATTTTTACTCAGGTCCCTAAATTACAAAATCCTTGAACCCTCTTGGGTCATTACCTGGTGACTCTTGTGACATCAGTAGATGTTTTTTGCCAACCTTTGGGATAAAGAAGACATTCTGGGAAATATTACCATTTGAAATCATGAAATACAACTTATGGTTTTCAGAATCTGGAGAATGAGGGCTCTGAATTACCATTCCAAAACGAATTTCCCTCACCACCAAACCAAAACTATTATTAACAGAAAAGAGCATTGCTTTTCTGGGCTATTCACCTTATAGCTCATCCATGGCATGTATACTTGACCCTCTGTGAGAACAGACGAGTTACTAAGGTCACTTGTGAAATCTCCAAGAAAAAAAAAGGTAAGCAATGAATTGGATGCATGTTTTTTCCTCCCAAACTACCCCTAACATTTCAGAGTACCTTGTCTTTTCTCTTTTGTGATGACCCCTTAGCCTGAATTGGGTGGTGGATTGTCAGGGTAGAAGAATAGAGATGCTTCAGACCCAGGAATGGTCATTGGTGCCATAAATATTATTCTCAAAGAAATGGCCTTCCATTTATTAATAATTATTTCTATACATAAACTCCAAAAACATAGAAAACAGAGGAACAGAGAAGTGTAAGCTTGACATTATCATTTGATTCTGGTTTTTATTCTCATTTTAATGGTGTAGCTCAGAGAAGGCTGCAATTTTATTTTATAGTTACCATTTAATGCTACTGTTCTCACAGATATGACCCGAGGAATGGCTGCAGAAAATGACTCTTCCGTGAAGGAGTTTATCCTGCTGGGTTTGACACAGCATCCAGAGCTCCAGCTGCCTCTCTTCTTCCTCTTCTTGGGAATCTATGTCGTCTCCATGGTGGGGAACCTGGGCTTGATTGTTCTGATTATTTTGAACCCTCACCTGCACACCCCCATGTACTACTTTCTCTTCAACCTTTCCTTCACAGATCTCTGCTACTCCTCTGTCATAACACCCAAAATGCTGGTGAGTTTTGTGAAGCAGAACACCATCTCCCATGCAGAGTGCATGACTCAGCTCTTCTTCTTTGCCTTCTTTGTTATTGATGAATGTTACATTTTGACAGCCATGGCCTATGACAGATATGCTGCCATCTGTAAGCCCTTGCTCTATCAGGTCACCATGTCCTATCAGGTCTGCCAGATGATGACGGTGGGTGTGAATGTGATGGGGTTTGTGGGTGCAATGGCCCACATAGTTTGCATGCTGAGACTGACCTTTTGTGATAGCAACATCATCAATCACTACATGTGTGATATTCCTCCTCTCCTGAAGCTCTCCTGCACAAGTACCTACATCAATGAGCTGGTGGTTTTCATTGTTGTGGGTGTCAATGTAACAGTGCCCAGCCTGACTATCTTTATTTCTTACACCTTGATTCTTTCCAACATCTTTGGCATCCATTCTGCAGAGGGTAGGGCAAAAGCCTTCAGTACCTGTGGCTCCCATGTTGTAGCTGTTTCTCTTTTCTTTGGAGCTGCAGCATTCATGTATCTTAGACCTTCAAGTGAATCTGTGGAAAATGACAAAATATCTACTATATTTTATACCATTGTAGGCCCAATGTTGAATCCTTTCATCTACAGCATAAGAAATAAGGATGTTCACATTGCACTTAGAAAAACTTTGAAGAAAAGTGCATTTACCTAAGTAGAATATATATTGTTGTGGAAGTAATTCTTAGTACACATGAGGTTTATAACTAGAGAGAGTACCAGAGGAACTGCTCATTGGCAGAGCATTTGCTTACAAGCATGGGGCCCTGGAATTTGACCTATTATATAGAAGAATTTCAATGGGTACAATAATTAAAAAAGCATAAAACTTATCAATGATGAGAATAGTATAGAATTAAAATTATTTAACATTATTCAAAATTGTTAATTATCAATGATAAACTGAGGTAAAAGGAGTAAAGGATGATTAACTCATCACCTTTTTAGGGCAGAGTACAGTTTATTCAATATTTTTCCAAAATCAAATATTTATGATGTCAGTATTGAAACTGAACAAATACAGTTGTGTAGCCATCTACAAGTACAGTACACTCTAGGCTCAGAAATCACAAGGAGATAAGTATAAAGCACCGTATGATACGATACTCAGAAACAATAAGGTCATAAGATCTTTCAACTGTGTATTTTTGAATATCTTTGCAGTTTATGTCCTTGGGTAATAATGTCCAGGCCTTCTTGCATGCTAGGCAAGTGCTTATCCATTGATCTGTATCTTAAAGACAACTGTGATATCTTTGTCTGGGGGCCATCTAGAAGTCTTACGTTGCTGTGCCACAGAGAAAAAAAATTCAATAGTCTAAGAGACAGTGTCTCATTTAACCAGTTAGTAATTCCCTGGGGATATTTGTAGGAAAGGTCATGTTAAGAGGTCTTTTTTTTTCTCAGAAGGTTAAGATAAGAAGCAGAAATGCCCTTTTCACTCTGGTTATTTCTCTTTGGTTTTAAATCAGTTTGGGAAAGAGCAGTGGTAATTCTGTTAATATTCGAGTGCTTGAAGACTGAAAATGAAACTCTTTAGATCATTCAGGATAAAGGGAACCAATATTAGATTTTTATATCATGGGCTTGAGGGCAGGTATGTGAATATATGGATCTGTTATATTTTCATTGGGAAGAATCTGACTAAGCAAATTTACTAGTTATTGGTAGAGGGATTTTTCTTTATTTTTTTACTAAAATAAATCATATAATCTGAATTTATTAGCAGTCAGTTATCTCCATTTAATAATTTCCACTTTCACTCTATCTCAGAGTTCTATGTACAATGATACTGCTTGTTGAAGTAACAAATATAAACTGAACATGTATTCTACTCTAGACATCAAGATATGTAGCCCTTGTCAAACATTAAAAATACAGCCAGACATGATGCAGACTAAGAGTCTAAATTGGATATTTCATCCAGTCTCTCTCCTAGTAGCTCAGGGAATCCCAAGGAAGAGGAAAGGAGTAGAAGGACTGTAGGAACCAGAGATAGTAGAGGACCCCAAGAAAACATGGGACACTGAATCAACTAAGCGAAGCACATATGAGCTCACAGAAACTGAAGAGGGAAAGCAGTCTCTTGCAGGGATCTGCACCAGGTCCTCTATGTATGTGTTGTAGCTGTTAGCTTGGTGTTTTTGTGGTCCTCCTAACTGTGGGAACAGGTATGTCTTTGACTCTTTTTGTCTACTCTTGGGACTCCTTTCCTCCTATTGGTTTGCATTGTCCAGCTTTGTTGGGAGGGATAACAAACTAAAATATGTATATATGTGTATCTGTATAGAAATATGAAGATACTTGTGATCTCGTAACTCTACAGATTAGAAGGATAATAAAAAACTAATATTGTTTCTGTAAGTTTGTGTCAGAAAAATGATGCACAATGACTTGAAAAAATGTACTTGTACTGATTACAGCTGCCTTATTATCTTGGATTGGCTGGTAGGAAGGACTCTTTCAGAAGGGGCAGGTGGCCAGTCTGAAGGCAAGCCTGCCTGTTGATGGGACGAGCAGCATTTCAGATGCGGGAACATTATCATAAAGATTAATCTGGAATGGTTACTGGAACATATGAATGCTATGGAAGAAGGTGAAGCAGAAAAGCATTTATTCAAGTGTGAAAAATAATTAGTATATGAGGTTGAATTGGGACTTTGTAAGAGAAAAGAATGAATGTCAAGAAGCACAATAAAAACCCAGATAATATCAAACATACATTGGACTTTATTTTCTTCCTCCCTCCATATTCTGAAGCACAGTCAATTCACTTACAAGCAATCTGTAGTAAAATTCATGAAACAACAAATTTTATCAACAAACATTTTCATGTCCTGTCAGAGGGATGACATTTTTTTGCTAATCATACACATTTGAAGAACTGGTCAGCAATTGCTCAAGGTCAACTGAGGCAGCAGCAAGAGTTAGTGACATGTCTCTTGATCCTGTGTCAGCCCTTTCCCCTCAGTAACTGTGTCTAATGGAAAGATCAGTAGAACTGGTCACTTTTTGACTATCGATTCTGTAATCTTTGATTCTTTGTCTTTTCAGTCCCAGATTCTGCACAACAAATAATAAAACTGCTACGGTATACATTAAATAAATGATACACATTTTAAAGTACTATATGTTGCATTTAAATATCATATTCAAGGAATATAAACATGCATTTTTTTTTACTTAATTTCCCCAAAGTCAGCCTCCCACTGCTTATTTTTGTCTTATTTTACATTGAGACGGGTTTGTATTTTGTACCACAGGGTGTCCTTTGAGTACTGAGATTGTAAATGTGTTCTACTAGCCCCGGTTTAACAACTTCTCAGTGTTGACAGTATCCTGCTGATGGTTCCAACATAACTGTCATTGCTTATATCTATGCAAGCAACTGAACATAGCTATTGGTTTTTCTGTTATTATAATTAATTTGAGATAATTATTTCATGTTAATTTTCCCAAGCTAATACACACACGGAGTTAATTCAGTACCATTTAAGATTCATACATATCTATGAAAAAGTATATTCAATTTTAAAATTATGAGATCGATTCAAACTATAATATAAAATGAAACTATACTTCTGACACACATATATATGTATCAGAATATTAGCATATTAAAAGAAATTAAGGAAATATTTATATATTATACATTTTTACTACTTTGAATGGATTGAGTACCTTCCATATCAGACAAGCACTAAATATTCATGGATATACCTTTAATTTTAGAGGTTTTTATTGGTGAAATTGTACCATTCTTATATACTAATTTACTTATTCTCTCATTGCAAAACAATTATGCCCAAGTTTTCAAAATAGCCACAAGTCATAGGAACTAGGTCATTATATCTGAAGCTCATGCAAAAATGGCATATATATCAAAACCCTTATTTCTGAAGACAGGATAAATTGTTGAATCATCTTGAAATAGGAGTGTATACATACAGATAATACACATCATATCTTACTAATCTCGATATTGCTGCCTTAATGTAGTTCCATACTGTCTTCCCTTTCTTTGTAAAATATTGTTCTTATACAGATGTGCTTCTGTAGAAACTTTTGTTGATTTCCCGTTCCCTAGAAAAATAGACTATAACAGTGCTAGGTTCTTAATGATGTGAGTAGTTTCAAACTCATTTAAGTTACTTTGCAATGTTAAAGTTGGCCATAAACCAATCTGACTAGTGTCTTTAAGACACAAAAGAAGGAGGAGAAAAAGGAGAAGGAAAAGTAGGAGAAAGATAAGGAAGACGAGGAAGAAGAGGGAGCAGCAGCAGCAGCAGCAAACTTATAGCAAACACAGTGTTCATTAGTGCTCAGCTAGGATCACTGCAGGATGCTGCTCTATTACTTGCACTTTTTGTGTATGCCAGGTGAGAACTGATATGAGCAACAGAAGGCCAGAATGACTTTGGTGACTGACGTCTCATGCCTCCTGTTTCTTAGGTAAAGAGTTTTGTGATCTCATTCTTGTGAGGGTTCTAATGTTTTTTTCAATTATTAACTGTATTCAGTCAACTGATAAAATCTGAGTTCTTAGTATTTTCTTATTCTTCCTCATCTATCATTTCATTGGGTAGAGAACACTTGAACACATCTCGTCTAATATAGATTTTAGTGAGTATAGCCATTCCTCCTTGGAGGGATAAGCCTATGAGGAACATTTCAAACTCTTGAGCATAAAACAAAGCCTCTGTGGGTTCACCTATCTTGACAACCCTGGCTTGTATAATCCTTCCTCCCCTTCTTTCACAAAACTCCTGGAGCTCAGTGCAATACTTGTCTGTGGATCTCTGCCTCTGCTTCCGTCAGTTACTGGATAGAATATCTTTGATGACAATTAGGGAAGTCACCAATCTGCTTCCAGTAGATGGCCAAGTTCAGGTACCCTCTCTATATTGCTAGGATTCTTAGTTGTGGTCATCCTTGTGGGTTTTTGGGGATTTCGCTGGAGACAGGTTTTTCCCTAACTGCAAAATGCCCCCCATCAATACGTTTCTTTTGTTACACTCCCCCTTCATCCTGCCTCCAACCCACCTCCATCCAGCCTATCTAACCTGCTCTCTCTAGTTTCCATCTCACCTTTCTTCCTCCCCCCACCTTAGTTTTCTCAGGAGATTTCTTCTATTTCCCCTTCCCAGGGAAATCCATGCAACCCTCCCTGGGCCCTTCCTGTTATCTATACTCTCTGGGGCAGTGGACTGTAGGTTGATTAGCCTATACTTTAGTTCTGATAACTACCTATGAGTGAGTACATATCTTGTTTGTCTTTCTGAGTCTGGGTTTCTTCACATAGGATGATTTTTTTTCTAATTCTATCCATTTGCCTGCAAATTTCATGAAATCTTTATTTTTTTTCCAGCTAATTAGTACTGCATTGTGTAAATGTACCATATTTTCCAAACCCACAGAAATAGCGGACCTGAGTTCACAGAGCTCATGGATGCTGGACCAACAGTTAGGGAGCCTTCATGGAACCAACGTAGGCCCTCTGCATGTGTCAGGCAATTGTGTACCTTGGTCTCTTAGTAAGGCTTCTAACAGTGGGACAAGGTTCTATTCCTGGCCCTTAGCTGGCTTTTGGTAACCTGTTTCCCATCCTGAATTATCTTGCCCCACCTTGACATAAGGGGAGGAGCTAGACCCTGCCTAACTTGATGTGCCATGGTTTGGGCAAGCCCATAGGAGGCCGGCCCCTTTCTGAATGGAGATGGAGGAGGAGCAAATGGGGAGGGGCGGCAGGTGGGAAATAGGAGGGGACAGAAGGAGAGGAGGAAGGGGAACCGGGTTGGTATATAAAATAAATTTTAAAAATGTTATTTAATTACAAAATAAAACACAAGCCTAAAGGGTTTATTCAGTTTTTAAATTTCAAACATATTTTTTGAAACGTGAGGTACAAATGAATTATTTTTTTTTACAGTTTTTTGAAAGGAAATGTTGAAAACATTAATGAAATGGATCCATACTCTTGGTTTCTTTTGGGAAAAAAATCTATCTTTTTAAGTAAATATGCATACAATTCAGAATTTAAAAAATGAAATTACATCAATGATAGAAACATCAGGTATGCTATGTATGACACATATAACACTAATGTTCAAAAGACACACATATCAAATTTACTTTTATTGATGACTAATCTCTTTTGTTGACAATTCGTTATTGTTCATTGGATCAATGTCGATATACACAGAAGGAGAAAGGAATCTAGTGAACTAAGGGTGAATTATTGGAATTAAAGAAAAACTTCATTCATAGAGTCTGCAAGGCAAGATGGTGGCTAGAATCCACAAGTCACTGTCTTAACACAGCACTAATTTAAGTTCCTTTTGCTTTGGCAAGAGTTACATGCACAGATTTATGTTAGGAAGGTGCTGGTGCCTTGTAGGCAGCTCTGAAGCTGCAAAACCTGATAGCTGTCAATCATGGGGTCCTGATGCCTCTGTTAGCCATGAAGCTGTGTTAGTCACACAACGTATATTTAGCTCTGAGGGAGACTAGAGAGCTGAGGAAATTTTGGCATATATCAATATCCTACTGCCTTTCTCTGAATGTCTAGCATGTATGTGTGCACAGTTTACCAGGAACAATCTGACCCAAAGGTAAGAGAACAGAGGATACAGACAAAGTGCAAAGGCCAAGATGTCAAAGCTTCTACCCTGTTCGTCACCCTAGAACAATCTACAGGCCAGATTGCTTTTGACATAAGTCTATGAAAAGTTTCTTAAGCAGCCACCATCATCATAACCCACAAATTAGCATGATATATATAGCAAAGCAAAGTGAGTGAATATATCTTATGTTGTTCACCATTATGATGTCTAAGAGTAGCGATTTTCAAGTTAACTAAAATGAAAAGAAGCAAAGGGTTTACTTAGATTTTAATAGCATGTAAAAATTAGATTCATTACAGCATCAGGAAGGCCTCAAAATGTTTGCATCTGTCCACTTAGGGGACATTCTGAGCTACTTTTTTAAATTTAAAAACAATTTAGGTTATAGGAGAAATCTTTGAAGTTAAATGATAACTTGTCTCAATGCATAAAGACACATGCCACTTCAATGAGATCGTTTATTATGTATTGACTACAGCTCAAAGACATGACTTCAGGTTGCTCCAAATACCATGAAGCAATGCTACAGTTATATGGAGGCTTTTATAATAACACAACTAAGAAAGTCATAAACCAATGTACCTTTAAAATACTAGCAGAGCCATCACATAGGAGGTTTGAGTAAAGTAGAAACTTCTTTGTTATTGCCCATAGATGCCGTCTGAAATTTTTTGCCTTTGAGTTGGTGGAAACAAGTGGTTAGTTAGTATATTCCCAAAGTATTTTGCCTGATGATTACAAGTAGGGGAGGGAAGGATGAAGGAGGAGTGGGTGAGGAGTAAGAACTATCACTAACCTGTGAAAGGAACATCTACATCATACTCCCTCACCCCAAGATGCAGATCTACATGAATTGACAGATTCTCCAGAGCTCCAGCTGAATCCCTTTTACATGCTTCTAATGATCTACATGATCACAAATGTGGGAAAACTTCCTTTATTATCCTCATTGGCCTCAAACCTCATCTGTGCACCAGCTTCTACCATTTCTTTTCAGCATCTCTTTCATTGCTTTCTGCTATCCTTCTGTTTCCAGTCCCAATATTCTGATGGATTTTGTCTTTGAGAAGAATGCCATTTTCTATACTGGGTATATGGCTCAGATTTTTTTCCTATCTTTTTTTTTGTCTTATCTGAATGCTACATGCTGACTTCAATGGACTTATGATTGCTATGTAGCCATGAATTTTTTTCTTGTTTGGATAAAACAATAATATCCTTGCTCTTACAATTAAAAATAATTGAATACATTAATTTCTACTAATAACAATTTTAACAACTTTAGTGTTAATTTGTCTCTTGGACTTTAGCCTTAGATGATACTGCTTACCTAGTTGTCAAGAGAGGCACCTGGAGTGAACACAGTTGATGACAGCCTGTGTCTGGTAAGATTTTGTATGTATCTTAGTGCTCAGGCAAAGAAAGGTTTACTTGGAGATGCTCCAGTTAGTGACTAAACCTGGTGTGTCTATGTATTTTCTGCCTAATATAGCTTACTCATTAATCTGTTCAAGATTTTTTAGAACCATACTGTTGTTTGAGATGCTTTCACCACCACTAAATCCTTCCATTTGTTTCTTGTTTCTTAGCTGTCATTTTGCTGTTATTGTTATCATTAGTTTAGATAGTAATTCATTGATGGGCATATAAACTAAGTACATGTCTTGGTTGTTATAATAATCCTTAGTGAATGCCTGCTTTTTACAGAAGCACAGCCATATCAATTATCAAATGACTTAGATTTAGGGGAAGGGCAAAGCCTTCCCTGAGTCAAGCTCATAGAAAGGGCAAAGACTTGCCCTCTTCCTCTACAGAAACCTCCTACTGATAGACTAGCTAAACCTGTTTCTTTGTTCAAATGGTAATGTGAATAAGAATTGCCCTCATAGAGTTGAGTGCATATATTTGAATGCATGGTCCTCACTTGGGTGAAACTGTTTGGGAAAAATTAGGAGGTATGGCTTTGCTGGAATAGGTATGTCACTAAGGGTTCAGAAGCCCATTCCATGCCCAGTTTCTTTCTACCTTCTACTTGAAGAAAAAAAAATACTAGCTCTCAGCTACTGTTCCATAACCATGCCTGCCCAGCCTCAACCATGTTGCCCACCATAATAATAATGGACTCTAACTCTCTGGAGCCATAAGTCCAATTAACTCTTCCCTAAGTTAGCTTTGTAATGGTGTGTCTTTACAGAAATATGGTAAAACTAAGACTGCTACCTCCTTAAATCAGATGTATAGATAAAAGGAGTTGAGTTTCTAGGTTATTTCTGGTACATGGGTCCATCCAATCTTAGCTTTTCTGTATGTATATCTGTGTGTCTTTTCTGTCTTTAGTACCTGACCATCCCAGTCATGTTCCAGAACAGAACAATGAGGACTGTTGCAATAAAATTAAACCAGTGACTCACTTGGACAATTTTACCGTGGTAAAGATGAGCAGAGGTGCCACTGCCATTATGAAGATAAAGAACCATTCTTTCCTTTCATTCCATTCCCATTCTGTCTTTCTCTATTCTTTTCTTAATTTAATCCATTGACTTTCTTTTTTAATAACATAACAAACAAACAAAAAAAAGAAGTATTGTTTCACTTTACAGGCTTGGATTTGAATCTTTTAGCTCAGTTTCTTTCATTACATACATATGGACCAAGTCCAAAATACTTAATACAAAGGACATATTAGGAAAAGATAAATATAATAGATTAACTTGTTCACTGTTTTGCATGAAATAGAAGCTATTGGGAACAAAAATTTAGAGATTAAGGGAAATAGTTACTTGAAGAAAAAAAATACTAGCTCTCAGCTGCTGTTCTATAACCATGCCTGCCCAGCCTCAACCATGTTGCCCACCATAATTATAATGGACTCTAACTCTCTGGAGCCATGAGTCCAATTAACTCTTCCCTAAGTTAGCTTTGTAATGGTGTGTCTTTACAGAAATACGGTAAAAACAGTCCAATGTTATTGATAGGACAGAGAGAGACTGAAAAGTTATTTATAAATGTGATTGGAACAAAAAGGTAGGATTTAATTACCAACTTGGAATATGAAACCCAGTTAGCTTGTCTATTGTGATTATTCTTGGCTCTTTTTTGTCATACTCATTCTTTCTGAGACCAAGACTGCTTCTGGAATGGAGGTCTATTGATTAACCATAAGATAGGGAAGGTAAGACAATTTCTTCATGGTCAGCTGACTCACATATAGAGGCTTAGAATTGGGAAGAAGAGTATTTCTATTTTATGATTGATTTTGTGGGCAGTGATTCCATGTTCTACAGTTTTCCTTCAGGAGGTTCTTTGTTTTAATGATTTAGCTTAGTAGAGGGAGGGCTCAAGTGAGCCCATGGACAGCTGCATTACAGAAAGATCGAGTTACCTACAAGGACTGTTCCATTAGAATACCACCAGGTTACTTTGCAGAAAACTTCAGAGCCAGGAGGACTTTTTGTTTCCACCACATCATTTTCTAAGCCTTAATAGTGCCCACTGAATATATTACAATGTCTAAAGACATTTCATTGGTATTGACAGGTGTATAGGTGGTGATGATATGGATGATAGTTCCAACATGTAATAATGAGAAGGTCCAAAGGTGATGTTTATCTCTGTTACACAGGAGAGCATTGCAGCATATATTTATTTCCTCTGAATGTCTATTGTGATAAGGGTGAGATATCCTTGTTTATATATATAAAGATATGGAACAGAAAAGGAGAATTGCACCCTTTTATATGTCCTGGATAGTCATGTGCTATAATATGTAGATCATTTAATTTGATTAAAACAACAAAATGTTGACTTTAGGTCTTCTGTTTTGTTTCATATTATGATTATTATCATTATAACAGTGGTGAGATTAGACCTAGAGACTTGTGTTGTCGGGGTTTCTGTCCTGCCTTGTTCCCGCAATCATTAAGTACCAAAGAAATCACACCGAGGCCTACATTAGTTATAGACTGATTTGCCCATTAGCTCAGGCTTCTTATTAACTCTTATGACTTATATTAGTCCATTATTCTTGTCTATGCTAGCCATGTGGCTCAGTACCTTATTCAGCGAGGCAGTTACATCTTACTTTTTCTGTGGCTGGGTCACGACTACAGAACCTGTTTCCTTCTTCCCAGAATTCTCCTGTTCTCATTGATCTGACTCTACTTCCTGTCTGATTGTCCCGCCTATATTTCCTGCCTGGTTACTGGCCAATCAGCATTTTATTAACATACAATTGACAGGGTGCAAACCATTGTTCCACAGCACTTCACCCCGCCTTTTTTTTTAAGGAACAAGAACTCTGAATCTAATATCCTTCATTTAGCTTTTCTCCTGATCATTATCCATAACAACTTGTAACCAACATTCTAAACAAAGGAAAATATCCATAGTCCATTTTTGGGGAATGTGGGTATAGTTTTCCAGGCTACTTCCTGCTGGTTGGGGTGCTGATAATCTTATTGGGACCTAAAAAAAATTTAGAATTATCATTAAGTCATGACTGGAGTCTTGAATCTGTTCTGGATGTAAAACTCACACATCTGGGCCATCTGTTTTTACTGGAGATTTCTTGGGGGCTCTTCCTTGATCAAACCTGATTTTTCTTAACTCAGAATGAATCCACAGCCTCTTTTCCTGTGGAAACAAAAGCAAATATTCTTCTCCAAAGTAATCTTTTGACTTCAATTTTGAAGTCAAGGTATTTTCAAAATACCTATCTTGTATTAATTCAGCAGCATTTATAAACAAATATCTTTTAGTAGCTGTTGCTCCTGCCTCAGCATTCAAACAATTCAAAGAGAACATAACAACATACAGTATAGAGACTCTGTATTTTTCATCTTTATGCGGCTTTATTTTATCTTCTATTTCTTTTATTTTTAATTTTTGGCTTTTTGAGACAGGGTTTCTCTGTGTATGTTTGGCTCTCCTGGAATTCACTCTGTAGACCAGGCTGTCCTTGAATACACAGAGATCTGCCTGCCCCTGCCTCCCTTGAATTCACAGAGATCTGTCTGCCTCTGCCTTTCAGGTATTGGGATTAAAGGTGTATGCCACTACACCTTGAACTCACAGAGGTCTGTCCACCCCTGTCTCCCAAATGCTGGAATTAAAGGTATGTGCCACCACACCCAACTATTCTCTTTCTTTTTTATTTTAATGACTTTCACTTTTAGCCTACATATATTTTTAAGATAATAAACCATTTAGAGGTTTTCTTCATCTTTGATTCTCTCTTTACTGTATCTCTCTCTTTTTCTGACCACATGAGTCTTTATTTTGCTAAGTGATATGGCTAAGTTTAAAGCAGTGGCTTTGGTGGCTGGATCCAGTCCATTTCTTAGCTTTCTGAGATTCCAGCCTCATGGCAGAGGTAATGACTGTAGCCATGATTATTGCCACAACTCTATGACCTTTCAAGGTCCCTGCCAGCAAGCAAACTGTAGCAGTCTGCTCACAAACCACACTCAAATGCTCTGTAGCTGGACTCCCTGCCTGAAAGAGTCAGAGTCTGCACTGGCAGTACTGCCCAGGAAGCCGACATTTTAAAATGGCATGATTTTTTTCCTGCTACTGCTAAAAACCAAAAATCCTGCAGTCAGCTTTTCATCAACACCATTTAAGTGTTTCGTGGTAGGGCCTCTTAAAAGAGCTGCAAGGTTTTACAGCTAAAGTTGAGTCAGGAAGCCTCTCTTAAATGAGATGCATTTGCCTCTAGCAAACAGAGCCCACCTGAGAAAATGCTGCTACCAATAAGCTGTAATTAACTGTCAGGGTCTGTGGCCCCAACATATAAACTATTACTTTACCCCATGTGTATTGGTACGGAGGTGTGTGGAATAAGAAGACACAGTTCACACAGTCATCTCGGAAGGGCATCTCAGGCTTCCTCCACCCTGAAGATCTACCTGCATTTATTACAAAACACCTCTTATCCCCCAGGTAAACCAAGGTGGAATACTCATTAATATTCCTTTTCCGGGGGATGCAGGACTACTGAAAACACCTGCAACTTAATTCACCAGCTTTGGAATCAACACTTCTTCCCAGGAGATCTACATCATAATAAAGGGGAAGGAGCCACACCTCCTGGCCTTTGTCATGTGACTAGCTTGTTTGGCAGGTCTACAGCTAGCTGCCCTGGAAATTAAGTATGGCCAGGATGCCTGCCTGTAAATGTCTTGTATGAAATATGGGCCCACAGGTAACTCTATTCTTTTCTGTCTAGAATTACTTCCCAAGCTCTCTCAGGCTTTATGTGAATGTGGTTGTCCTCGTGGGTGCCATTTGTAGTTGGGGTTTCTGTCCTGCCTCATTTCTGCAATCGTTACGTCCCAAATAAATCACACAGAGGTCTACATTAGTTATAAACTGTTTGGCCCATTAGCTCAGGCTTCTTATTAACTCTTATAACTTATATTATCCCATTATTCTTGTCTATGCTAGCCACGTGGCATGGTACATTATTCAGCAAGGCAGTCACATCTTACTTCTTCTGTGCATGGATCATGCCTGTGAAATCTGTTTCCTTCTTCTCAGAATTCTTCTGTTCTCATTGACCCAACTCCATTTCCTCTTGGTTGTCCTGATTATACTTTCTGCCTGGTTACTGGCCAATCAGCATTTTATTAACATACAATTGACTGGGTATAAATCATTGTCCCACAGCAGACTTGTGTATGCAAAGTAATGTTTCTACTACTGAGCCATATCTTAGACCCTCTCTTATGAGCATATTACAAAGACATATACACAAATATGGATATGTAAATAAAAATTACAACTTTGGTATATAGTTTCATTATTAGGAAACAAAATCCAAATTTAAACTCATATTATCTTGAGAGCCCATTCTTCTCCTCTCAACCTTTTTTTTTTGTAGTTTTCATCTATGTACTATGTATTTACTGATGCAAATGCCAGGATTTGTAGAAAATTTCAAGAAATGACAAGTTTTTATGTCTCTGGAGTTTACTTTTGATGAATTGTGCAGGGATTAATAAGTAGAATTCTGAAGGGAACAACCCAACACTCTGCTCAGGGAATTAGGTATTTCTTGTGGGAAATTGTGAAATAAGCAGGACTTTGAGTCTTAAAAGAGAGAGTGTTTATATTCATACTACATGATGTAAACACCAGTTCTGTTATTTTTTTCCATTAAGCAGCTCATTCAGCCTCAGAGATGTCATCAAGGACAGAATAATTTTCTATGCTTCTCTGATGGCTGTTCTTGGTTTTCAACTTGAATATAACTAGAGTGAACTATAATCTAGATATGGAAGGCCCACTTGTGTTACAGATTTTGAAGCAGGAAGCTATGTGCCTTTAATCTAGATATTGAGGCCGGAAGGCATGCCTTTAATCTGGGCCACACCTTCTACTAGAAGCTTCTAAAAGGACAATGAAATAAAGAAGGGTCTGTTTTTCACCATTTTGTCTTGACCTCATCAGCTCATCCATTCCTCCTTTGGGATCCCAGCATACTAGTTGAGACACCCAGCCTTGTCTGCCTTAGCAGGTACTAGATTCTTATACTTCTGGTTATAACTAGCCGTATATATATATATATAATATATGTATATATATATATATATAATTCTTGAGTACTGTGACTCTAGAGAACCCTGATGAATACAATGTCTACTATATTTTCCTAGAATACTATGTATGAGTCTCACTTGAAAGAAATGATGTATTGGATGCACATATGAGATTGTTATTTTCTTCTGTGTAAATAAAAAGAATTTTAAAGAGAAATTCTTAAATTGAAATTATGTCATATCCCTGTCATAGATATTTTAGGAGGTCAGGGCTAATTTTGTATTGATAGCTAGCATAGCTCTTCATTGTCAGAAAGTTAAATACCTTAGGATATTGGAGTGGGGCCTGGGTAGTTCAAGAGCAGTGACGTATTCAGGTAAACAGGGGTTAGTATTTCATCAATCATCTTTATCTTCAAAACACCCCTAAAACCTCTAAGCTTTATAAATCATGGGTTCAGAAGACAGTGATGGTTTGTATCTCCTTCAATTCCTAACCTTTGATGAAAATTAGAGAGATAGGAGAAAATGGTTGTTTAGAGACTTTAGGAGTTTAGGTGTCAGTGTTTAATCAGAGTAGATTTTCTTCATGGCCAGGAAAAGAATAAGTAGGGATTATTCAAGAATGGGAAGTAATGTTTTGTTCAGTGGCTTTAAGTAACCATGAACTTGTAATAACTGGCTCTAGTTGTCTGTTTGGACTCTAAAAACAGTTCCTTGCCAATGTGACACTTTACTTCTGTTTTTTTAGATCTGCTGATGACACAAACGGCTATGGAGAATGACTCTACAGTGACTGAATTCATTCTCACAGGACTGACAGACCAAACTGAGCTCCAGCTACCTCTGTTCATCCTGTTTCTGGTGAACTATGTCACCACAATTTTGGGAAACTTCAGTTTAATGAGCCTCATTTTTCTGAATTCAAATCTGCAGACACCCATGTACTTTTTTCTCTTTAATTTGTCCTTTATTGACTTATGTTACTCCTTTGTCTTTACACCCAAAACACTAATGAGTTTTGTTTTAGGGAAGAACACCATCTCCTTTAGAGGATGCATGACTCAGCTGTTTTTCTTCTGCTTTTTTGCCAACTCTGAGTGTTATGTGTTGACAGCCATGGCCTATGATCGCTATGTAGCCATCTGTCAACCACTTCTGTACATGGTCATCATGTCTTCTAGGATATGTTCCCTGATGATGTTTGGTTCATACTTGATGGGGTTCGCTGGTGCCATTGTCCATACAGGGTTTATGATCAGGCTACAATTTTGTAATTCTAACATCATCAACCACTACCTGTGTGATATCTTCCCCCTTCTCCAGCTCTCCTGCAGCAGCACCTATGCCAATGAGCTTGTGAGTTCTGTTGTTGTCAGCACAGTGGTCATTGCATCTAGTGTTATCATCTTAATGTCCTATGCTTTCATTCTTTTTAATATCACTCAGTTGTCATCAGGTAAGGGTTTGTACAAAGCCATGAGCACCTGTAGTTCTCACATAATAACTGTGGCCCTATTGTATGGATTTGGTATGCTTACACATATCAAAACATCATCTGATGAGTCTGAAGGTCAGGGGAAAATTCTCAGTGTATTTTGTACATTTTTACTGCCATCATTGAACCCTTTTATATATAGTCTCAGGAATAAGGATGTGAAGCTTGCTCTAAAGACAACTCTGAGGAGATTCACAGTGAGTCAAGTATCTGAGCTGTCATAGTCCATGCCTCCAATTTGGGTCTTTGTCTCCACTTCATTTTCTTATCACCTTCTTTTCAATATTCTCTTTCCTTCTCTTCATCTTTCTTTCTATATTCTCCTAAGTCTTTCCCTTCCTTTTCCTCTAAAAAGTTCTTGATATTCTTATCTTGGGATAAGAAAATATTTTTGATCTAGGGCCTTATCCTGAATGTGGAACCAACAACATCTTTGTATAAGGTAGAGACACAAGATGACATATTTTGAATCTTGAGACAAGTTTACCTACTAGTTATCTATATACTTCTACAACCAAGAAAATCCAGGGAGTTGAATGTTAATAAGTTTACTTGTGTTGTTCTCTTCAGAGAGAAATTTGTAGAGGTCTTTAAAAACACTTGTGAATTGCACATAAAGTGGGAATGCATGACAAAAATTGTGGCCATGGTAAAATTGTCAAAGTTTTTAGCATTAGTTATTGTCTTTCAAGATTTTTCTTATTTTGAATTTTGTACCTCATCATTACAAAATAACACTATGTATTTTCTTGTAGAAATGGTTAACCATTTTTATAATCATTGAAGCTTAATTTATGCTAATTTTGTATTCATACTTCTTAAATATCACTAGCAATGACTGATTTTTTTGTAAAAGGATGTTTTGTCATAAATACAATGGAATTTGTCCCTTCTTCTGAACTATTGATATTCATTACTTTTAGTAACCACACAATAACAATAGGTAGTGTCTAAAGTCATTATTCTCTTTGTTATATAACAAGGATGATGCTTCCAAAGAAATGTCTATTTACTTCTTTAAAAGAAACCTTAGATGAAATTATAACCTAATGATAGAGTGCTAGTACATGCTTCTGTTTGATTCTTACCACACATGTACATACATATAATTAAATTTATGTATATATCATAAACATGTTCGTATACATGTGTTTATGGCACAAATATTGAACAACTGTAATTTTTATTTAAATGTGTTAATCTAATTTTTTCTTTTGCTTATTTCTAGGAATGCCTCCCCACAACTCATGCCAAACCAAAAAAATAACTATCTACCTGAATGTCTCTGTAATGTGTAGCATTCTTAAAGATAGTGTTACTATAGTTCTTTTCTGTTCTCTGGATTTGACTTGTTTTAGGTTACATAGTTAGTAACACAGATCCTAGATTTTAACTCACCATGCATCCAATGAACAAACAGAAGGAAGGAAAGAAAAAAATTGTTAAATGACAGAGAGAGCTAGAGAGTTATTCGGGATGAGTTTGAAAGAGGGAGCAGACCTGTTTATCACATGGGCAGCCTGATACCTCTGCCTTGGCAGAGGTTGAGTGTGTTGTGATGACCCAACAGTTTCCAGTTTCACGACAAGGAATTGTTTGGGACCTGAAAGCTGACACTGGTTCAGACTCACATCATAAGAACAGTGGCTGGGAAAACATGAAGCTGTGAGCAGAAATGGCAGAGCCCTGGGCTCGGTGGCAAAAAAGATTGACTCTTTACAGATTTTGTGATTCTGTGCTATAGTGGATCATTCCCTCAGATAACACAACCTTAGGAATGGTCAACCTCATCCAGCTGATGAATTGCTTATACCACTGTTTCCTCACATGATGCTTAGAGACAACCTTTTAAGACTTTTGCATGGCTTTGACTTTGGTTAGAAGTTCAACTGTATAGATGTATGCATGTAAGCAGCTACCAACAGTTGCTCAAAGTAGATTGCTAAAAAGCAGGAGTGAGGACGAATACTCCAATGAGATCATTACGCCTCATGCTGATCTAATGCTGATCTATAAACAGCAACAAGAGCAGCCATAATCTTTTTAATAGTTGTCCTTATAGTAGATCATGGATATCAGAGAAGTTCAAAGCCAGACAACAGACTGAAAGTTGGAGCAATGCCTTCTTATTGGTTTCTGTTTCTGAGGGTTACCTTTAGAAATGATGGATTGTTTATCAGAATAAATGACAGTATGCTTAACCATGATATCAAAAAGGCTCATGCATCATAAGAATACATATTTCACTAGAGAGTAAATTTCACAATTTAGTGAATATGTCACCTCCTCTCTTCATAAAACTAAATGAAACATCATAATTTTCAAATAAAAGAAACAGTATGTGTAAAGTGAATATTTCCAGAAAGAATCAGGTAAGAACAATTTTGCAGACTCACACAATAGCATAACTGAATAACAAACTGTGATATGACATATACCTATTGCATAATATTACTGGGCACCTTAGTTATATATTAGTGGTATTTTTGTTATGAAATTAATTCTGCTTTGTTTGTAAATTTTCTGTAGCCTCAATTGAGAAACAATAAGACTGCTGCAGTCTGACTCTTAACAACTGCTATTTGTACTGTCTAACTTCAATTCATGTTGGAGAATTACATGTTTTGTAGCTAAATTTGGATTTCTAAATAGTTATCACACAGTGTGTCTCAGTAGTGGTGGTGTGTGTATGTCTCATGAATGGTTAACATAATCTGAATCTACTGTGAAACTGTGTTCTACTGTGAGATTAGTGGAAATCACTGAATCCGAATGCCTGCAGCTTTTTAAGGAATACTTGGAATTAGCTAGTTGATGATACCACACAACCTTAATCCCAACCACTCGGGAGGTAGAGGCAGGTGGATCTCTGTGAGTTCGATTCTAGCCTGGTCTACAAGATCTAGTTCCAAAACAGGCTATAGAAAAACCATGTGTCAGAAAAAATATAACAAAACAAATAAACAAACAAAAAAAGAATACTTGAAATTAGATATATTGATGTACTAGCTCTTAAATTTTAACCTTCTGATATTAATTTGGAGAGTTGTGACCTGTGATCTTGGAAATTAACCCCATATTGTAATTATCTTCCTGCATATAACTCATTTGAAAGATGTTTTATTTCCTAATTTAAATTAGATTTAAAATTTGTGAAAAAATTATGTAAATAAACAAACCAAAATTTCAGGGTTGGATTACTTAAACCATCAAGGCCATTACAATCCGAAAAAATGGTCTACTTTGTCTATCAGAGCTATCTTTCCTCCACATATTTAGGTACTGTGCAACACTGAAATGAATAGCACAGGAAGTCTACAAAAGTAAGCATATTTGCTTATTTATATGATGTTTAAAATATTTTAGTAGTCTTTTTCTGCCTTTTTAGATGGTCTTTATAAAATGGCTGATGATAACATCAAGTAAAGAACTAGGTAAATTTAAAATTTTCAAACAAAAATTTTAAATAAGAGAGAAATAATACCACTTTTGTTTTGCCCTGAAATTATTATTGTACATATTTCATCTGGCTTGACAAGCAATTAAATAAGAATACTAAAAAGAATTAGAAAAGTTCTTCCATTATTGACCTGAAGATAAACTTAAGTGGACTATACTTGAATATACTCATCATTATTCTGACTTTGTTATATTATTGTTACCCAAACAAATGGTATATTTTATTAGTGACATTTTTAATAAATATTTTCAATGTTTATCGTCTTTTGTAATACAGTTTATGAAATTGCAATGAATATTTATATACAAGATTCTGTTAAGGATTTAGTGATTTCTTTTGAGCATGCAGTGTATATGTTTATAAGCTACTTACATAAGCATTTAGAATGTTTCCTAAGATGCTACATGTATGTGTGATTTGGTTGGAAAATTTCAAAATATTCTTAGAAGAGTTTGTGTAACTTTATTTTCATAATAGTTTATGACTATTCCAGTTGTTTCCCATTTGCATATGTAATCAATTTTGTCAGCTTTGTTACTGAGATGACTGTTTCAAATCAATATTAGAAGCCATGCTGCTTTGTGGAAAGATGACTTTACATATGTACCACATGGGTAGTTTAGAAAGAATGTTATAAAGACTCCTTTGTTTCCTGATATGATATCCTGTCAGAAATCTGAATAAGTGAATGAAAACTATCAAAAACAACCCCTGCTCTGTAGCCAGAATGACTAAAGACACAAAATAGTAATAGGATACAAAATTATTATGTGGAATCTATTCTTTGATTTGATGAGAGAAACAGACATTAGAAGTTAAAATAAAATATCATTGATGTTAGTGTGAAAGAGTAGAGACTTGCATATACACCAACCTAGCAGTTGTGGGTAGGTATCTAGCAAAGCAAGGATAGAACACATTATCACATGAATATAAAATGACCTCTCAAGTCTCATGTGGTTGATCACCTGGCCCTAAGCTGGTTGTACTATTTTGTTTGACTGTGGCCTTATTAGAAAAAGTAGATTACCATGGAAAGTTCTTGAAGCTATATTGACTGAGGTTCTGGCCCAAGCTCCTTATATTCTGGTCAACTCTATGTAGGATGTGTTTTCTGCATGTGCCTGCTGCTATACTCAAATGGAGCTTCTTCCACTGCTGTGTTTTCCCTGAAAAGATAGAGCACAATCCCATGAAATTCTGAGACTAAATAAAACTTTCTGCCCTTAATTTGTCTGTGTTATATGTTTTGCTGCAATACATATGATGAGAAAGGCAATCTACAGTATCTTTATCCATAAAATGTATGAACTGATCTCACAGTCTTTTGTACTCAAAAAATTATACCACCATTCCAAAACTCATACCCTTTTTTCAAAGTACTTTAAATTAGTCTGTTTATTTCTTAAGCATATATAAGATACATTTATAAGTATATACAAATACAGTTATATGTAAATAAGGGTCATTGCTGTCTACATCTACACTAATAGAAATGTAAAACCTATGTGTAAACTTATATTACTCTCCTCTCTTAATTTATCTATAGCGTTTATCTATCTATCTGTCTGTCTACCTATCTTGTAGAATTTTAAAACTGTGGTCTACTATTTATTACTCCACTCAAAGATGCTCATAGGATAGCTGCAAATGGCAAGTGAGCAGTTCTCTGAATGTTCTGTTGTAGAGCTGTGCAAAGCTTGAGAATGGTAAAGGGGACCAATCACAACTCTGCCCTGGGAACTAGATGCTCCCTGGTGAGAAATTAAAAACAGAATAAGACTGTGAATCTCAAAAGATTTACCTTAGTTTTACAGAAGTTGATGTAAACATAAATTCAGTAATTTTTACCCTTAAGGGGTATATCCCATAGAGAGGATATTGTAAAGAAGAGAATACTTTTCTGTACTTATAACATTTTTTTTTTATCACAAACCTTGACCATATTCTCATGAGTAAGGTAGTGCTTTGGAGACTCATGTAAGAATGTTGTTTTATTTTGGAGTGTGTGGAAAGAACTTTCTATGTCATTTTCCACAATGAACTTCTTCTAGCAAGTCATATAGACTCTACATTTGTGCAACTACCCACTTTATCACCAGTAACTTTCGCTCTTCTAGACTGCATGAAGGAAGGTACCGAGAGATCTGAAAGTAAGACAGGTTCTAGAGGACCAATGGTGAGCAGTGAATTTTCATATTGACAATTTCCCTTAGAATTTCCAGTTTCATAAATCTTGGGTTTTGTAAGAAACTTCTTATGTATTATTTTTTTCAACTTCAATGTTTAGTACAGAACAAAGGAAAGGGACGAAATTATATTCTGAGTCACTGGAGGTCAATTGACAACATTTCTGTGGATACCTATTATAGGTAGATGAAACAGAAATAGGGATGACTTAAGAATCAACACGCAGGTTTTGCTCTTTGGGTGGCCACCTATGTGTTCCCTCATGCTTGGAAATCACTAAATCAAGCTTTTCACTTGGAGTGAAAAATGCATTATTGATTAAAGTTCATTTACTCTTCCAGGTGCCACACGTGAATCAAATGACTATGGAAAATGACTCTTCAGTGTCTGAGTTCATTCTCATGGGCCTGACAGACCAACCTGAGCTCCAGCTGCCCTTATTCGCTCTGTTCCTGGTGAATTACACAGCCACTGTGATGGGAACCTTGAGCTTAATGAGTCTCATTTTCTTGAATTCCAATCTTCACACTCCCATGTACTATTTCATCTTCAATCTCTCCTGCATTGATTTCTGTTATTCATTTGTCTGTCCCCCAAAATGCTAATGAGTTGGATTTTCTTTTAGAGAACACCATCTCCTTCAGAGAATGCATGACTCAACTGTTTTTCTTCAGTTTTTTTTGTGAGCTCAGGGAGTTATGAGTTGGCAGTCATGGCCTATGATCGCTATGTGGCCATCTGTCAGCCACTGCTGTACAAGGTTATTATGTCACCTGAGATGTGTTTTATGCTGATGTTTGGTCCTTACTTTATGGGATTTTCTGGTGCCATGGCTCACATAGGGTGTATGATCAGGCTCAGGTTTTGTGATTCTAACATCATCAAACACTACATGTGTGATGTCTTTCCTGTCCTCCAGCTCTCCTGCAGTAACACCTATGTCAATGAACTTATAGTTTCATTGTGGCAGGTACAGTTATCTCTTTTTCTTGCTACAATATCTTAGTCTCCTATGGTAGGATCCTTTCAAGTGTCATTAAAATGTCATCAGGCAAGGGTTGGCCTAAAGCCATGGGAACCTGAGGGTCTCACATCATAACAGTCAGTCTCTTCTATGGATCTGGGCTGCTTGCTTATGTGAAGCCATCATCTGTGAAACCATGAGCCAGGGGAAAACTTTCTTTTATACCTTCTTGATGCCCATGCTGAATCCTCTCATTTTACAGCCTCAGAAACAAGGATGTCAAGCTTGCTGTGAATAGAAACATGAAGAGAATCACAAACTAATATATCTATGGGGTTTTCTCTTAAATCTGTTTCTACCTGCCTGCTGTTTTTCCCTCATTTTTTATCTTTTTGATTGCATATCATTAATTGATTAATCAATTTTGCTTCCTTCTCCTATTTCTACAGTATCGCCAAGTTTTCTACAGTAACATTTTTCCTTCCACCGTTGTCTGTAGGTAACCACTGATTTATTTACATCAGAAATAGTGTTCATTGCATATATCACATTAAGTCCTTCTTCTGTTAGATTATTTTATGTAAGACAGCAATACCTACTGCGTTTTCTTTTATATCTTTTACATCCAAAAAAAAATCCATGGACCTGTATTATTTATCTCTAACTGATTTATTTCTTGATTTTTTAAAATTGATTTTTATTGAGCTCTACATTTTTCTCTGCCCCCCTCTCTGCTTCTTCCCTCCCCCCTTCAACCCTTCTCCAAGGGCCCCATGCTCCAAATTTACTCCGGAAATCTTGTCTTTTTGTTGTAACTTCTATATGCATGTCCTTATTTGTTAGGTTCATTTTCTTTATATTCATAAACATAGTTAAGAGCTTACATAATTGTTTGAATTTTTATAATTTTCAGGTTGCTTTCTTAGTGATTTCTTTTTAAATGTTTATATCACTGTTATATTTTCAACTTATATTTTTGGGATTTATTAAAAAATCATATAGGAAAAAGTTATATGCATAAAAATGGAGCCTTAGTGAATAAATTAAATGCATTTTAATATAACACTGTTGTTATCAACAGTGATGACAGTTTGTCCCTACTGAGTTAGTATATGATATACATCATCCTAAGGAAATTTTTTCATAACTGTCTTAAATAAGTGGCATTACTGTTGTTTTATATTGAAGTAAAAACTGAGACATAGAAAGTTTATGAATTTTTAAGCTACTTAGTGGGAGATATGAAATTTTATTTTGAATTTAATGAATTTTTTTTTTTGCAAAGCTCATTCACCTAACTGCCCTATTACTTGGAGGTGAGATATATATTAGGGAATCATTAAGAAGTTGCCAGCATTTTGCATCAAGCCTATTAATTTCAAGTTTGTAATGAAATTGTGTAATTTATTTAAATGGGGGTTTGTTTTTATGGTTACTGGAGCATTTATGTGATTTACTTCTCTGTCTCAGTTTCTCAGACCGCACAATTATGACAGGAGGGCAGCAAACATATTCTCACATTTCTTACAAGCAGAAGTGAAATCATTACTTTTTATTCTTGATTTGTCGATTATATCTGTGAATTTTTTATTATCACATTCACTTTTGTTAAGAGAAAAGTGTCCTAAAAATATTCAGTACATTTTCTTTGTCATGTGGATATTCTTAATTTAAAAAATAATATGTACTACTGATCCATTGAGCTACAGCTGGTCTTGAGGCTTATTGATATAGTACAGGCATATTCTTCTTTATGAGTTTGATTTACAAGACTAGAAGTAATCTCTCTTTTACTTCATTCCTCCTACCCTTCCTATATATTGCTATATCTTTCTCTATCTCATTTCCATCATACTGAGGCAAATAGTTATATAATTCTGATATTTAAAAAATTTCATTATTAAAAATCGTTTACCAAATCTTGGAGAGAGAACCCTTGTAGTCCCTCTAACCTCTGCAGCTTGCCACAAATGTCCAGCACGGACTGGTCTATGAAGAGCATTGCTACTGTGGCCTTATGTTCTGCCGTAGTGGGGTCATGAGGGGTGTACATCCTGTAACCCTCCAGTAGTCATTCTAAAAATCCTGCAGGTGTCTCATCAGATTTTTGAACTATTGCTCTTACTTTAGCCAGATTTTTGGGGTGCCTGCCAGCCCCTTTGAGACCCGCCAATAGAACTTAGTGATAGAGACAGAGCTGCTCCCTACTGGCTGGAGTATTAAAGTCCCAGTTGGTCTGAGTCAAGGGGAAAGTGTCTTCTATCTTGTTTGGTAATTGAGTTGGCTTGCCATCAGCTCCTGGGACATTTTTCCAGGCTTCAAGGAAAACGTGCTGGTTTTCTTTGGTGGTGAGGAACACCTGAAAAATCCGTTGGTAGTCGTCCCAAGTGGGCTAATGGGTAATCAGAACAGATTCTATAAGTGTAGTCAGGGCCTGAGGGTCCTGAGAGAAGGAAGGGTTGTGAGTTTTCCAGTTATAAAGGTTGGAGGCTGAAAAAGGCCAGTATTGTAGTTGGCCTGCCACCGAGCAAAGGGGCAATGCTTGGGAAGTCCATCTTTTCCTTGTGAATGTCCCCCTCTCTTTCCCGGAGGAGACACAGGTGGCCTGATGGCTGCGGGCTAGACCCTCCAGAAGAAGTATCAGTTGCATCAGGGCTAGGGGACCGATCAGGATCCTTAGAGGGTTCCTCGGGGACAGGCATGAGGGGGCCTTGACCCGAGGCAGAGGAGGTTGGGGGTAGTGGGGAGGAGGGTCGAAGAGCAGGAGGTTGGACTGGGTGTCAGAGAAGAGCAGTGATGTCGGGGATTTCTGTTTTGGTTGCTCTGCATGGGAAAAAGAGAAGACAATGGGTTTGGGGGAGGGACAGATGGGGCTGGTGCCGCCATCATCAGGGTCAGAGGGGTGGAAGATGGCCATGGTACTAGCACTGGGCTTTGTGTTCCTGCAGGTAGGACAAATGGTTTGAACCAGGGTTTGTGGGGTGTCTCTGGACAAGCTCTCCCAGGTAATGATATAAGGAACCTGGGCTGGGTGGCCATGTGGGCCGGGCTGGAAGACTTTCACCTTAACCTGTAAAATAGTATCCAGATTAAATGTCCCGTCATGTGGCCAGCCCACTTTAAAAGTGGGTCATTCCGAGGAGCAGAATGTTTGCCAGCATTTCTTTCAGGTTTCCACAGATTGATTGTGAGCTCGGGCCGCAACCTCTTTCCAATGATCTAAAGTTAGGGTCAAGGGGGTGGTCATTTGTTGTCCCATTGTACCAGATTCAAATTCAAAAACAAACAGATACACAAAAACGAAAATACAAAAAGACAGATACAGACTCAAAATCAGGAGCCACATGGCAACAGATCAGCGTAAAACTGAAAGTACAAATCGAGATGGAAGCAGGCGACAAGAGTCATGTTTCCTGGGGACGAGGATGACCTGGTCACTCTCAGTCCCCCAAATTTCCCATGGAGCATTCTTCAGGGCTGTTTCAGGGGGTCTCTCAACATGTCTGTCTACCTGCCTGGTCCTGTTCAAATACCAGCCCCGCACAGATACAATTCTTCAACTTACTGACGAACATAAATCACGGTAACAGACAAACATTAAGGTGGACCTGCTCTTACCTCCAACTGGGTCCGGAATGTGTCTGGGGTCAACCCCTGATCCCGGAAGAGCGCCCAAATGTTGGACCCTAAAGCCCACTTACCCAGTAGGGGTCGTCCCAAGAGACCACTCTCACATCATAGTTGTTGCAAAAGCAAGAGGAAATTTATTGACTGGCGCATCAGGGTCCCTCAGCCTTGGGAGGAGTAGGACTCCAAAGGTTGTTACAGGCTACTTTTAAAACAAAAAAACCGCAGAAGCAAAAGGGGGAAGCCCAGAAGTTGTTTGTCAACTTCTGTGATTGGCTTGCTTAAGGGTCGGCTACCTATAATTGGTCGGGGCCATGGCAGGATAGGAGGTTACTGGATCAGGTGAGTAAAAGAGGAACATCTGCAGGTCATTTTGGCCCCAGTTCCAGGAACTGGACCTGTTCTGAGAAAACCCGCAGAGGGATGGAAAGTACCCAGCGTTCCAGTACACATGAGGGTGATTATCAGGTTCCTGGTTCCTGGGGGAGGCAGTAATGCTGAGGTGCCCCAGAGTCTTTCACCCTCTCCTAGTAGCTCCAAACTCCCAAGGAGGTGAAGGAAGAAGAGAAAAAAACATAGAGTCAGATGGAATAGAGGACTCCAAGAAAACATGGGCCACTGAAACAACTGCTCCAAATTTTGAAGGAAGAAAGGGCAGAAGAGAAGGAACATAGGAGTCAGATGGAAGAGCGGACCCCAAGAAAACATGGCCAGTGCATCAACTAAGCAGGGCACATATGGGCTAATAAAGCCTGAAGGAGACAATCACAGCTCTTGTAGGGATCTGTACCAGGTCTGCAGTGTATATGTTGTAGCTGTTAGCTTAATGTTTTGTGAAACTTCTAACTGAGGGAACAGGTAATATTTTGCCTATTCTTGGTACTACTTTCCTCCTATTGGTTTGCCTTGTCCAGCATTGGCTTTAGGGATAAAAAATTAAAATAAAAACCAATATTGTTTGAAGATGCTTGTAATTCTAGGAGGCTACAGACGAGTAGGACGTGAAAAAATAATTTTGTTTCTTTGAGTTTGTGTCAGAGAAATGATACACAATGACTTGAACAAATGTAATTGTACTGATAACAATTTATTTCCTATCTTGGGTTGGCTGTATGAAGGCTTCTTTCAGAGGTGGCAAGTGACCTAATGTAAGGCAAGATTATCTGCTGAACATCATATATAAGGAAGGGCTGAGCAGCATTTCAGATGTGGGAGCAACCTTTATGATGATCTGGAATGGTTATTGGAAGCAGTAGAATGCTATGGAAGAAGGTGAAATAGCAAAGCATGCATATAAGTGTGAAAAATAATTAGTAAATGAGATTGAATGGGGCTTTGTAAGAGAAAAGAATGATGTCAAGAAGCATAATAAAAATTCAGGTACTGTCAATCATACAATGTACTGTTTTTTCTTTCTTTCTCCATATTCAGAAACTCTGTTGATGTTCATTTATAACTAATCTAATGAAATTCATTAAATACCAAATTTTAATAACAAACATTTTCATATCCAGTAGGAGGGATGACATTTCTTTGTTAATGATACACATTTGTATCATTTGTAGGTGGTAGCCGAGGCAGCACAGAAGTTAGCTGGGTGTCCCTAAATCCAGTCCACCTCTTTCCCCACAGTAATCTGTGACAAATGGAAGATCAGTGGAACTTGTCTGGTCTTGAATCTGGATTCTGTTAGCTTGGGGTCTTTGTCCTTTTAGTCCTAGGTTCTACACAACTGATATTAAAACTGCTGTGGTATACATTAAATAAATGATAGAAATTTTAGAAGTACTACATATTATGTCTTATTATCATATTCAAGGTATATAAATGTACCATGAGGGGCCAGGTTGTTGGGATTTCTGTCCTGCCCTGTCCCCACAGCCGTTTAGCCCCAAAGAAAAATCACACATAGAGTCTGCATTAGGTTATGAACTGATTGGCCCATTAGCTCAGGCCTCCCATTAGCTCTTGTAGCTTATATTAACCCATTATCCCTATTTATGTTAGCCACATGGCTCAGTACCTTTCTCAGTGGGGCAGGTCACATCCTGCTTCTTCAGTGGTCTGGACAGAAGTACCGAGGGAGCTTCCTGCTTCCCAGAATTCTCCTATTCTCCTTGCTCTGCCTCTACTTCCTGTCTGGTTGTCCCACCTATACATCCTGGCTAATGGCCAATCAGCGTTTATTTAAATCATGATTGACAGAATACAGACAATTCTCCTGCACCAGATAAACATGCATTTTTTTTCCACTTTACTTTCATGAAGATTTGTAAGGAGGCTGCATGTTGGTTCCCAGCCACTCGGCCCAGATATAATCACACAGAAACCACATTATTTAAACAACTGCTTGGCCCATTAGCTTTAGCTTCTTCTTGGCTATTTCTTACATCTTAATATAATCCATCTCCATTAATCTGTGCATCACCACAAGGTCGTGGCCTACCAACAAAATTTCAATGCTTCTGTCTCTGGCGGCGGCTCCATGGCTTCTTCTCAACTCCACCCTACTTTATCCCAGCATTCAGCTTAGTTTTCCCCATCTATGTAAGTTCTGCCCTGCTACAGGTCCAAAGAAGCTCCTTTATTCATTAATGGTAATCACAGCATACAGAGGGAAATTCCGCATCACTGAAGTCAATGTGTGTTTTATACTCAGTAGCCTCCTGTTGCTCTTTTTTGTTTTATTCAACGTCGAGACATGATTCCATTTTATAGCCCAGGGTGTCCATAAAATTTGTCCTTTGAGTACTGAGATTGTAGATGTGAACCACTCTCCTGTCTCCTCAATGTTGATGAAATGCTGTTCATGATTCTAACTTAGCTGTCGTTACTAATATCCATGCTAACAACTTATACCTTTGGGTTTTCTTTTATTGCAATTAATTTGAAAGAATTTGTGCTAATACATACATGGAATTAATTCAGGGTTATGTAATATATATATTTAATTTTAAAATTGTTAAATCAATTCAAACTATAATATAGAATGGAAATATACTTGTCATATATGTACATATGCTCATATCAGTATATGAGCATATTTAAAAGTAATTCAGGAAATATGTGTGTGTGTGTGTGTGTGTCTGTCTGTCTGTCTGCATGTGTGTATGTATGCATGTATATTTACTACTTGGAATGGATGTAGTATCTTCCAATGCCAGAAAAGCACTAAAGACTCATGAACATACTTTCAATTTGAGAGGATTTTATTGGTGAAATCATACCATTTGTATATACTAAATTTCTTATTCACTCGTAAAACAATTATGCTCAAAACACCACAAGTCATAGTAGCCAGGTCATTATATCTGAGATGCATGCATAAAATGGCATATATATTAAATGCCTTATTTCTGAGGACAGGATAAACTGTTCAGTCATCTC
>PVIU01016475.1:0-44926 GCA_004026605.1 Ondatra zibethicus
AGACCATCAAAGAAGCAGGATGTGACCTGCCTCGCTGAGAAAGGTACTGAGCCATGTGGCTAACATAGATAAGAGTAATGGGTTAATATAAGCTACAAGAGCTAATAAGAAGCCTGAGCTAATGGACCAATCAGTTTACAACCTAATATAGACCTCTCTGCATGATTTTCTCTGGGACTAAAGAGCTGGGGGACCGGGCGGGACATAAACCCAAAGCAGGCCTCCTTACTACATCTTGTCACCCCTAGAGGCCTGCTGGAAACGGGACTACTGAAAGGCAAATACGCCTGGAAGGCTGAGGCACAAGGCCGATTTTGCTCATCTAAGCAAGGTCTCTAGAACTAGAGAGTGTACATGGCTCTTCCTAAAACTGAAGGTGTTTATGCCTGAAGTGAAGTGGAACTCTACAAGACATGTGCCTATGTGTGTAAAGCAAGAACAACACAGTGACTCCCTTAGGCAGACCTGACAGAACCAGAATAATCTGGGGAAAGGTAACTTGGGCCCACGGAAATAGTGGCATGATTTGTGTTAATTTCTGAAGACACCTTCCGGCAAAGGACATTGGACAGAGTCCGTGTGATGTGCCTCTCCTGAACTGAGACTAACAAAGTGCAAATAAATAAAAGTGGATTTGGGCCCTTGTGAAAAAGAAAAAGAGTTGACCTTGGTCCTGGCTTGGTGCCTCACACCTATAATCCCAGCACTCGGGAGGCAGGGGCAGGCGGATCTCCATGGGTTTGAGGCCAGCCTGGTCTACTCACTGAGTTTCAGGCCAGCTAAGGTTACATCGACCCCATCTCGAAACAACAGCAACAAAGTCTAGAGGAGTACCAAATCCCACTCCCCAAGCCCCCAAACAAAACAACTGTCCCAAACTAAAAAGTTGCTCTCCACAGATGTTTTATCACAGTGACGACAGGAGCCTATAATAACACTGATCTTGATCTTATTTTTATTGCATCTTTTGAAAAAAAAACATTATTTTATCTGAAAATGCTTGTGTAAGTTCAGCAATCTAATTGCAGCCCTACATTTACAGATATTTGCCATGCTGGTCATAGGTGTCAATGCTGCACGGGACTCTTAATTGCTTCTCTCCCTAGGCAGCTTGCACAGTACTTTCTGGTACTATGGGAGCTTTATCTGTTTTCATTAATACTTGTCTGCCTCCACATTCCATTACTTTAGATGTGGTCTGTTTGGGTAACTGTGGATTTTACGTTTTTGTAGTATCTCCCTTTTCTCCCTTTCTCTCAGTGTCGTTAGCTGACAGTGCCTGGGAACCTCAAGATTTTCTAATGGTTCTGACTCTTACGTAGGTAAGATGCTTTTCAGCTGCGTACTTGTTAAGAGCAAGCCAGCAAGGCAGGTGGGGCAACCAGCATCCTAATGGCAGACTAATGGCTCCCTAGCCCCTCCACCTATCGCCTAAGCCCACATCTGTTTAGCAGGTCTGGGTGGGGGCAGACCGAGGCCATTTGGAGCATAAATGATGGAGTTGGGGGTAGGAGGAGTGTTTTCTTTGGCAGAACAGACCTAGAATTTGCACCTGGCTTTCCAAGCAGGTGCCTGGCCCCTCCCTACCTTGGTGATGCAAGAGGAGCCCTGAAGCCCACGAACCTTCAGAACATGTGTTGCATTCTGGAAAAGGCATCAAAGCAATGGTAAACTGGGTTTTTCTTTCAGGTCTGTCCTGAGCACCAGGTGCCCCCAGTCCTTGCCTCTGTATCTTTAGAGACTGACATGAGAAATCCTTATGTCTTTTCCTTAACGAGCCTCAGGGTGACTGCAAATGCAGCTATGGATCTTTCCCAAGGATTCACGAAATTCCTGCTTCTCTGTTGTTGCTTATCCGCTCAGGTCCAGCTTTGCAATGTCAATGACAAAGCAAGGTGTAGTTACCCCATGTTTCCCCCCGTTCCTGTTTATTCCATCATAGGATCATACATGGAGGAGCCCACAAGCTGTCTTTAGGCAGGCAAATAGCGACTTGAGGCTTAGAGGTGCACAGCATGCCTGAGAAATGACTGAACTCTGACTTGTATGCCAATAGATGACTTATAAACTAAGAAATGGAATTTTCTTTTGGACTATGGGTTCTCCTGGGTTTAAAGGAAAAAGAAAAGACTTTATAGTTTCTAAGAACAGTTCAGTGCTTACTGTTAAATCGGTGTTCTTCAGTGAAGATGGCAACACTTTTCACAGTTGAGGTCACTTATCTGAGAACTTCAGCTGTTCAAAACCAAGCAGGAACCTGGAAACCAGCAGCCGTTCCGGTGCCCAGCTCACCCTTGGAATGGGTTCTAGGTGCAGCCACGTGTACTTTACACAGTGTATCTGCTGCCATGGAGTCTGCCACCCCACTCCTTTCCCAAAGACCGTGTGCCCAGGCACAGAAATCTTGGGCCTTTACTGGACGGAAAAGAGAATCCTTGGGTGTGTGTGGGCGGTATTTCATATGCAGGCCTTTCCTCCCGTAAACCCCACTGTGGGAAGGTTGGTAGGTTGCTCTCATCCTCCAGAAGCTGTTATCAGTGGGCTTGCTTTCCTGTCACGAGTTTATCAGCCCACCTGAGGTTTGGGGGTGATTAGCCCTTCAACCACAGAGTATGAGGGGCTACAGCTAGAGGGAGACACATTTATAACAACGAGCAGAGGTAACTGATAACCTGGCAGTGGGGCTAAGAGCAAAAACATTTTAGAAGGTGGAAATCAAAAGCATAGCGGTTCAGGAATTATGACCCTGATGTAATAAAGAGAAGTCTGTATATGTGCACACATATTTTATTAAGTCTGGGAAAAATATACTATGGGCTGTGCTTATGACCCCAATTTAGAAAAATGACTAAAAAAATTACACACATACATTTTTAAAGGCTGGAAAAATGCATCAACAGTGTTGAATAAATGAATTCCCATTTGTCTCATTTATCCAGAATAACAAGGGAGTGGGGATTTTCAGTATTTTCATATTAGGTTAACAGACAGGTAGTGTGTATTAGCTTTTCCGAAAGTGTTTTCTTGTGGACTGTAAGCCCCGCGATATGTTCCTTCCAAAGCAGTTCATTAGACACGTGTGGGAAATGCTTCTTGGGTAGCCTCCTGACACAGAACCATAACGCATGTTTATATTTTGAAGTCTCTGGGATGCTACAGAGTAAAGAAACCTCGCTTAACTTTGTGTAACCCAGAGTAGCAGTTCACATGCCTACAATGGTAAGTGCTCAAGGACAGAAGATTGATTGGTTCAGTCAACTGAACAACCTAGGGCTTCAGTGTTGGCCGTAGGTGGAGTTGGCTGCACAGAGGGGCTCTGGTGATGCGAGGAGATCTCTCTGTTCCATGCATTTTCTTCCGGGTTGCTTGCTAAGGCATGGCTGGTCAGTGTGAGCATCTGTCTCTAGTGACACTAAGCTTCCTGTATCCTCTCACTCTGCAAGCCCAGAGGTTCCAGTAAAGATCCCACAGTTGAGTCTTCGCCGACTTTAAGTCTGATTCCCAAACTGGTTGTCACGGCAATAGAAAAATGTCTCTTGTCCAGGCCTAAACTGGGGTCCACCCCTGCACTGAGGAGTATGTGTGGGGTCAAATCATGTGAACCACATGAATAACAGAAGGCTGAAGGTGGCGTGCGCTCTCAGGGGAGAACTGAAATGTAGTTTCCAGGGAAGGGAGGGATGAATGCTGAGCAGACAGAAACATCATTTTTAAACTCTGACAATAAGTCCTTTTTATTGTGTAAAACCTATTGGAACACACATCAAGAAATACTGCCAAGTACTCATCATAAATTTTTTTTCAAGCAAGTTTGGAAGACAATAAAATACACATGCCACGCAAACATGTGGTGCTGTCTCCTTTGATGATCCTGGAACCTCACTGGATTCCGCAGGGCCTAAGGGTCCTCTCTGGATGTTGAAACATCCTGGCTGTTGACTATTTCGATTGTGGCTTCTTGATAAATGGGAGGTTAGGTACAGCCAGAGTGCAGGATGAAGGGAGCCTGGGAACGTTTATGATGGGCCACGGGCTTGTGTCCTAGGTAAAACCCTGCGGACTACTGTAGAAGCACAGTTGGTGCCATCTCCCTTAATCTGCACAACTGCACCCTGGTCAAGAAGGCAGCTGGGGCTCAAAGAGGTTGAGCAACTTGGCAAATTCCTCCCAGGGTTGTTCAGCGGCTTAGATGAAATAATTGTATATGAGATGGACCTGTGGACAGAAGAGCAGCTTTTGAATGGTCCCGTGGAAGAGGGGATGTGCTAGAGAGATGGAAAGGCTGTTCAGATTGAGAGGAAAGATGGATCTTTGAGATGATTTAAACGAATGTAGTTTATAGATATGTTACTTTGAGTATGGTAACTGTGTAGGTAGGAGAGTGTGTGTGTCTGGTCGATTACAACCAGTACAGGTTAGCATTCAAATTCATCCTGTTATATGTGTGTATACATATATACTAGAGAGGGAGAGGGAGGGGGAGAGAAAGAGAGAGACATAGACTACAGTGTTGATTAGGTTACAGTAGGACTACTTTACACAGCATCCATTTCCTTGGGAAGGCAAGAGAGGAAGGCTATTTGAAGTGAGTGTAAAACAAAGAATTTTTGAGGCAGAGTCTTGATGCATACAGCCCAGGTTGGCTCTGAACTCATTTTTCTCTTGCTTCAGCCTCATTGTGTGCTGGGATTGGAGGGATGTGCCACCATGCTCAGTTGGAAACTTTTAAGCACTGTGCTCAAAACAGGTTTTCTTCACTGTAGAAAATGACCCTTTGGGGTTTGCTGAAGAAAAAAAAGGTGTTTTCAACTTGTGATTTTACAGTAGTCACATACAGCATGTGTATCTCATTATAAAACCACAAACAATGATGTTTGTGGAGATTTTGTTTTTTTGCTTAACAGGTTAAATAAGCCTTATTGTAAAGATGTAGTTGTTCCAAGGTTAGTGTTCCCATGGTAACAACTGTGAAACCTTCTCTGGTCAGATCAAGCAAACAGAGTTAGGCTCAGAGAACCCAAACCAGTTTTAGCTTGATTTCGATCATGATACTGCTAGATTCCCTGGGTAAGACTTAGTCCATTTCTGCAGAATACAACAGAATGGGTAATTTACAAAGAAAAAGAGGGGGAGGGAAGGAGGGAGGGGAGGGGAGGGAGGGAGGGAGGGAGAGAGAGAGAGAGAGAGAGAGAGAGAGAGAGAGAGAGAGAGAAATTTATTTTCTCATGGCTCTGGAGGCTAGGAACTCTAAGGCTAAGGTACAGAATCCTCAGGGAGCCCTGTCTCCAAGATGGCAATTTAAACACTGTGTCCTTGTAAAGGGAGAAACATTGTGTTCTCATGTGGCAGGAAGTGGAAGGACAAGAGAGACTCAACTCAGTCCCTCAAGCTCCTTTATCAGACTCTATTCCTACTCCAGTCCTTAAGGGAGGAGCTGTCATCAACTCTTGCAATTCCTTCTTAGCTCCCTGGAGGTGGCAGTACCTGAAGTTTGAAGGGTCTCATTGTGACCAGAGCAGCTGGAATGTTAGCATATTTGTGCCGGGGCAGCAGAGTTACTGTGTTTTCTCAAGGCCTAAAACACAACTCGTTTTTACCTGTGTATATTTAATGAAAACTGTGTAACAGATGATTTGTTCAGACTTGTAACATTGTCTGAAGCGCTTGCAATGCTCACTTCTGGAGGCTGGATTATGATGGAGCATTGTACATGTTGGGGAACTAACTCCAGGACATAACTTGAATTTCTTTCCATAAACATGAAACTACACTGAAGTTTTCACAGAGAGAACATCAGTTCTGTCTTGAGTTAAATGGATGGTAGGAGAGCCGAGTGAGTTCAAAGGGTTGGAAGTCAGGTGAGCTTTGCGAAAACTCCGTGGAAGAGGAGAGTGGGGTAAGCTTTGCGTGCTGAGTGTGAGAAGCAGTGCTAGAGATTCCCCAGAGCTTGGCAGCCTTCACATTCGAAATAGGATGCCCTGGCATTTGTTGTGGGTTGTGCCAGGTTCCCAGGTGGGCTGTGAGCTCTCTACAGACAGGGGTCCGGGGCTGACCCATGTGCTTGGGCCCAGAGTTGATGTCAAAGGCCAGGGAAGGAGTGTGGTAGGAGAAGGGGCTGGAGCATCAGGAAAGAGGAAGTAAGGTGAGAAGGCTAGAGACTCACGAGGCAGCAAAAAGCAGAGTGATAAGCACTGGACTGGGATGGAGACTTGGGATTTTTCCATGCCTGCTGCAACCAGGGGCAAAGAGCAGACCCTCACGGTGCAAAGGAATGGGGGATTTGGTTATGGAGCCCTGCTTTTAGGTGATTATCTTTCCACTCCAGTAGGGAGAGCCTGTGTAGGTGGAAGAATTCAGAGTGGGAGTCCTTGGACCTGGCATCTGCCACTTGCCCTTGCATTTTGACCAACTGATCTAAAGCCACGGGACAGGACTATATGGATGACGGATGGAACAGCTTTATCTTCCTCCCCTGGTCTCAGCTAAGTCATTTATTGACCTTTCAACTAACTCTCCTCTGAAAAACAACTGCGGTGGGATCGAGGGGCTGAAAACCAAAGGCGTGGCACACCTCTTGACCTTGACCATTAAGCATTATGTGGAGTTGCTTCCCCGGTAGCTAAGTCATTCACAGCTTGTCTACGATCCTTCATGGGATGTGTAGAAAGGTCAGTCCTAGGTATCAGGAAGCCCCAGAGGAAGAGGTGATCTCCCAGCACACTTTCTGGTCTGAAAGCTGACTGTGCAATCTCTGAGGCCCTAAACATCCTGCTTAGACAAATGTATTTATGTTCAGCAAGAGAACCATTCCCCATTGTCTGCTTTTTTCTAACACACATAAAACTGTACATTCAACTTCTGTTTACATATATATAAACCGTATCGTTAGGAGAAGCCTGGGAAATGCTTGGCTGGAGAAGAATTTTGCCCTTTGAAAACACAGGGGTGAGTGACAGATGTATATTGTCTTATCAGAGGCGTGACACATGTGGTTGATTGGGACCAGGTGTTTCACAGGGGCCACTGGAGTGAAACTATAAACTTCTGGTTGACAAGTAAGGTGACAGCCCAGGTTTTTTTTTTTTTTTTTTTTTTTTTTTAGCAAAGGATCGCTTGCCAATATTGGCCTTCCCATGTCGGGCTATTGATGAAGCAACTAAAGAACTTGGGAAGCTCTGAGTAAGAAGCTAAGGGAGGCTGAAGATATAAAGATAAGAGTTTGTGACAGACTTTGTGATGAGGTATTGTAGACTTGGCCTGTAAGAGCACCCTTAAGTGTACAAGAAGAACAAGAGATGGAGCAGATGAGGATTTTGGGTCAAATTTGGTCAAGTTCATTTTACATTTGATTCCTTGCTGTCTATTTCAAGGCCATATCAACACTGGCAATTTCCTGACTGGCAGTGTATGACTTGGGCAGAACACCCTCTTTGCTTTAACTTTATCCAGCGTATACTGAGTCTGAATCAAGAGGTCTGTAGCTCAGCTAGCGAGATATGGGCGTGTTTAATTTGCTCCCTCAGCTAGTGGTCTATAGGCTAGTTCACCAAACAGGGCTCTTTGTGTTGGATTGTTTCGAACAGTGCTGACCTCTCTACACCACCATTTCCTTCCCTTTGTGGATGACTTTGACTACTTTAGGGAGCCTCACAGGTCACCGAGATGAAACTTGTCTGGTAGTAGCGGAGAATCATTAAGCTGCATTATTCCCTTCAGGCTTATTTGCAGGACGAAGAGAGGAGCTAGAACTGTTTGAGAAAGAACTGAGATGCCTCTTACTTACGTGTTTGCTTATGAGCACTTTGCCGTGTTTTACGGTACCTTCCAAGGTAGTGATGCATACATCGGGAGTGGTAACTGCAGACAGGGCTTCACACCAAGGCTCTGAGATTTGCTCTCGGAAGTATTTCTCAGGGCTTGTTGGTTGCCTGCATCTGAGCTGGCTACATGCTCTGATCTGTTTTTTCTCTAAAACACACAGCTTGGCACTTGATCACTAATGTCTTTTTTTGTTTATTCTACTGGGCAACACTGAACACTGAAGGAAAGACTGGCTTCCTTCTCTGTCCAACATGGAGACACAGAGGCGACAGTGGAAACAGCAGTCCTTCTCCCTGCCGTTCCAGGAGAGCTTGGATGGTGATGATAAAGCCATTAGCCTCGGTGAAGGCTTCGGCACGTGCAGCCGCCGGTACTTCTTCGGCCTGAGAGAACTGGCGTTTTTCTCACGCCCCGCACCCTGTGTGGTGTGCTACCTTGCTGGGTGGTGAGGCTGGAGTGTGAGGCAGTTTTGGTGACTCCTGGACATTCTGATCCTAATGTCTGGGCTCATTTAGTTTGTTCTGGGTGCGCACAAGGATCAGCAAGGACTTTAAAAGGAGGAATTATAACTCTCAGAAAGCTGGTGTTTAAGTTTCCAAGCGTTTACACTGTGGTACACGGCATCTTGGCAGGAGTCTTTTCTCTTATTGGGGGTCTGTGATAGAAGGTGGAACCTTTTCTATGCATTATATTTGAGTTTTCCCTGCCTCTTGGGTCTTCTTGGTTTTTCCCTTTGAAGTTTCTTTCTTCTGTCCACAGTATTGCTGCAGGAAATTGGTTGCTGGTGTGTGTGTGTGTGTGTGTGTGTGTTTGAACAAAACCTAAAGTTTCTGAGAAAACAGTGGGGAATTCAGGAAGAGCTTTCAGATGTATTGTTACAGTACTCAACAGGAAGTGGGTATGCTGGAGTAAGTTTCTAGAAAACGGTCTGAGTTCAGCTTTGAAGACACTGTTGTTTGTGTGTGGGGGGTGGGCCATGGGGCAATTCTGGAGCCGTTTGCACAATGGTCCTGTGTGGCTATCATCCAGGCCTGGGGACATATTGCCGTTTCACTAGCCCTATCTACGAAAACCTCTACAGATGAGTTTGCAGCTTTTCTGTACACCTCACAGCATCTCCATTCTATAAAAGCATGTTAAAAATAGGGATACCTATATCCTGAGCCTGAGCCCTATCAACCAAAAGAAGTCATGTTGGGACAGGAGAAGCCACAGCTCCCATAAATGTTGCATTGTCGTCTTCTGGCCACCTCAAAGGAGCGGGGAACCGTGTGTGTGTTAAGGAGGTCATATACACACGAGGATAATTGCAGGGTTGTATGAGGATTAAGTGTAGGGATCTAGGAAGCTTAGTCTCCACTCACAATGCATAACCGAAATTCCATAATGCAGCTGCCTCATACTGTGCCCACATGCTTGGAGGAAGTCACCCTGGAGTCTGGCTCTGTCGTGAGGTGGTCCCCCTTGCTTGTTCTCTGAGAGGTGCTGTGCAGTCTTGCCGCCTCCTACACGAGGCTGTCAATGACATGAGTGGTCCTTTTATTCGACGGGACTCAGCCGGCAGGTGCACACACCTCCCATTGCCCTTCCTCTGGGGTAATTTACTGAGTTGGCCTTTCTGAGCATGGGCCCCCAGCTTCCCAGCGAAAGCTGGGCAGTGCAAGTCCTCCATTTCAGCATAACATTTATAATTGGCTGGGAACTACCCAATTAGTAAATAGGGACTTTTTGTTCACCCCTTACATAAAATATGACGGGAGAGAGTTTAACAGAGACTCTGACACCAGGATTTAAATAAATAAGCTGTATTATCTGTACAAAAAAATATAAATACAGTTTCGCGTTTTAGAGGAGGAAGGGCCTCCTTCCACATTATCCAGCAGCCCCGATAATTTGTGGCACTGCTGAGTCACAATTCACAGAACAAATATTAAATGTACATTCATCTCATGCAAGGCGCATACTGCTTTCCCTTCCAAACCTAAGCTCTCCAGCTTGCTTGGGAAGGCACTTCCAACCTCACATTCTGACGCGTGGCGGAGCAGGAAGATGCCTGCCTTTTCAGAAATCCAAACACTGACCACCAGTTTTTAATAGCTGTTGAGCTAATCAACTGTATTAGTTTACAGATGTGTGTCTGTTCCAAGTGTAACTAGTGTCACAAACAAATCGACTTTATTGCCCCCCCATCCCACATTAGCTTTTTAATGCACTCTGTGTACACAGTGAATAATGGATAAGAGTTATTAAACACCAGTTTTCTTTTAAAATTAGGAAGAATATCACCACAGAGTTTTTAGGAACACAGCTGCAGGAAGTAAATCCCCCAAAGAGTTTTTGCTTTTCTGGATGACAATGTACAATTACCAATATTGCACTTTTTTATACAAGAAATCCTAATAAATATTCACAAAAGATATACATAGAAACACTCTCTTTTATTTTAAATAAACATTACACTGATTTTTAGTAACTCAGTTTCTTAGAGCCTATTTCTGGGATGAGGACGAGGCTCACCCTAACTGTCCGTAGCGCACCTTGTGAGGACACAGATTACCACCATCTTCCAAACTTAACTTCTGGGACAGCTGGACAATGGCAGCCCTGATGTCGGTGGTAGCGACATCACTTTGCCGAGTGTGTATGTGAGGGGTGGTTTATCTGATGGTGGGTACCGGGCCCTGGATGCCTGATGTGCTACACTGAGACTGCTCAGGGCAGGAAGCAAATATTAGCATTGCAGCTTCTCTGCCGAGTGGGGCTTTGCCAAGGGCTTTTGGTCTAGCTTTATCCTCAGCTGATGTGTGTTGCTGAATCGTGTGTGCTGCTTGGGCTGCTGAGTGGTCCATTCACCCAGTCTGGTGTGCTAATTACATAGATGGATAGTATTTGTGTTGGGGGGGGATGGTTGAAAAGCTTTTGAGGACTGTCTCGTGAGTCTCTGGCTATCCTCTTGCTTGGCCACAGCACCCTATTACTCCCACCCCTACCCCACCCTGCTGTGTAAAGAGGATGCACAACAGCTCTTCTGTGGTATAGGAAGGGCCCATTAGGCCCAATGTGTGATTGCTGGGATGAGTAAAGCACACTGTGGGCATGCAGGGCCCCTCTGTTCTATCCTGTTCCCTGGCCTGCTCTGGTAGGAAGGGTTGCTACACACTATAGATGTTTGCCAGCCAACAGATTGCTTAATGAATCCTTTGTGAGCAATGATTCTCGTCCCTGGCCTAACGTGGAGCAGCAAAGTCAGTCAGGTGGAAAACCTGGCGTACTCCGGCTCAGGTGCCCATGGCCCACAGCACCAGTTAGTTCAGGGCTAGCGGCCCTTGATTTAAAATACCGAGATGCCAGGGACAGCTGTATCACACAGCCAGAGCCGGACCCTCTTGTTGGGTTTTCCCCAGCTGCAGACACAAAAGTTACTTGATAGATGGGGAGGAGAGGCGCCTCCAGAACCACATGAAGGGCACACCTTCTTTCATGCAGCATGGGTACTCTGAGAAGACGCCGAACACCCTTCTCACCTCTGCTGAACCTACAGGACAGCGCATGTACCAGTGCGTGGGTCTGTCAGATGGGTTTCATGCTGCTTTAAAATCTGTCCTGCCTGCTAGCTCCTCCCACCAAGGAGCACACACAAGCTCTCTTCTCCCACCTCTTCCCTGCCTCCATCTCTTGCATAGCTGTATGTTTTTTGTCTATTATGCATGTCTCCTTTGTAACATCTGCCCATGATTGAGTTTCCTCTCTCAGTCCCCCCCCCTCCAGAAGAACTGGATTCCGGCCTGGTTTCTGCTCCAGTCTGGCGTTTCCCTTATTCTTACCATCATACCACCCAGGAAACAAAGGAATGACACTCCTGGTTGACCTGTGCCTGTACCTATGTGTCATAAACCCCAGCTTCCTGCCGTCCCTATGGACTATGGCTTTCTCTTCCTATGTCTCTGAGACCCTCATTGGGAAGGAGCCAGCTCTACAAGGGAGCTGCTGTCTGCCTGGTCTGCTCTGTAACCTCCTTCTGACCTCTCTCTCTCTCTCTCTCTCTCTCTCTCTCTCTCTCTCTCTCTCTCTCTCTCTCTCTCTCTGTTCTCAACACTTGTTCCAGCTAGCTGAATAAGAAAACATGGCAGGGTCCTTAGGATCACGGGTGCAGGTGGACGTGGGTGTGTGGGGAGGGGCAAATAAATAAATAAAAGGAAGAAAGCATAAGTCATGTCCCAGGTGGCTGTATGAGTCCTTTGTGTGGCCAGGGTAGTATTCATCCCCGTGCCCTGTCTTCATGCTTTGCCGCACGTTCCACAGCAGCGAGACCGGAACTGGCCGAGCTGGCAGAGTTTCAACTGTCTCACCTTCTCGCAGTACCGGGTGGTGTCTCTGCACTCAGCTGGGAAAGCGGGAGGGAGGAGGGGGACAGAAAGGAGAAGTGAAACAGAGGCTCACGGATGCAGCTGCTGCTGAGCAGCCCAGGTCCTTGGCAGGATGCCCGAGGGATCTACCTTGGCCATGGTTCTGGAGTCCCTTTGCCATTCTCTTCCCCACCAGCCTCCTGCAGCTGTCTGGTGGGTTGATGGGGCCCATCTCAGGGCTGCCTTTGCTTCTGATAGCCACTTTCTACTTCAGAATGGAAATTTGAAGCCCCTCCTCTTGGGATAACCTCACCTCCTTGCCTACTGTTTCCCCCATGGGCTTTTGGTATTTAGTGAGAGATGGTTCCCAGAAGGACAGAATCCTGTTCTTTGTGAGAGAGCATTGTATGCTCTCTCTTGTAGTAAGGACCAGGCTTAAAGTCTATAGTCTCAGGTGCTTGGACCTCACTTTCCCTGTTCAGCTTTCTTTTCTTTACCCAGGCCTCTCGTTCTTCAGCTCAGCGGGTCTGCCAGACACCGCAGTTCTTAAACACTGTCGCAGCCTGTATCTGGGAAGCTTTTTAACTCCCTGCGCTGCACACTGGTACTTTATGAATATGGCAACCGTCTGACAGGTGCAGCAGAGTGGAAAGATCATACATCTCCCAGGGAGTCAAAGGGGATGGGCCATCTAACTCAGTGCGGGGAACCGATTGCTCAGTGAAGTTCATTGAGGGGGAAATATTGGACGGTTACACTTATTTTTATTGTCTGTTCTTGGCAAAGATTTATCATCATCTTTCGTGAGGAACTATCTCCAATCTGGGTCCTGTGTTCTGAGGACTAGATCCCTACCCAATCAGAATACAAATGCTGCGGTGGGGCTGAGGCTCCAGACCTGAGTGTGCAGGGAATGGAAGCACTGTCAGAACCCAGGGGCACGATCTCCCATTCCATTCCAGTGGATGCGCATGGGCTGGGGAGGGGGGGGTCAGCAGGTCCTTGTTTGGTAGGAAGCAGAACAATGGTGGGTGAGGGCTGGCTGAGTGGCAGGCATTCTGCATGCTTCTTCAGTGCTAACAGTGTTCTGTCCTTAGGAGCCCAGTCCCTGGGAACCACTGTTTAGGCATCCCCCCCGGGCACCAGCCAGGTTGACTGCAGGTGAGTTGGAGGCCAATTTTATCCAGCCCTTGGTTCTCTCTGAGCCCAGGATGAAGACAGTGGAAGCCCCTGGGACATATCCTGGCATCTTTTATGGCCTGAACAAGTGTACACGTATCCTTGCACACACCCATGTACCTCACTTAAAATGTTCAATTCTGGCCCCAGCTCACAATCCTTAGAGAACTTGATCCAACGCCCCATGTTCAGGTTCAGTCCCAGGGATTGCCCTCTGTACCCGATGGCCTTTGGGGAATTTGCACAATGTCCTTTGGGATTGGAACGTACTGTTTTCACAGGGAGTGATGTTGCAGCGTTGCCAGTTGGCAGGCCGGGGCCCCCAGGAGCACAGGTGCTCAGGCACAGCCTTGTTGGTGCGGACATGAACACACTCCACCCGTCGGGACTGGAAGCCATAGTTGCCACAGGTCGCTGTGCACAGGGTCCATAGGCTGACCCTCCAGTGCACACTGCAGGCCTCTGACCAGCAGTTTTGGGTGCTCACAGGCCTGTAGGAGGAGGGTGGCAGAATTAAGGTCTATCTCTGTGAGAACTAGATTTGAAAACAAACTACAAACCCAGAGATGTAAATAAGTGAGCATTTTGGTCTCTGCTTGTTAATGAATGAGTGAGCATGGACCTTAAAGAGGCAGCTTTCTGCTGCAGAATATTCATTTACACTGTGTGAAGAGGTATCACTGTGATTGCTTTAATAAAGAGCTGAAGTTAGGCAGGACTTCTGAGGACAGAGAGCTCTGGGAAGAAGAGGTCTAGTGTAGATGGCCCCTTTCAAGAAGAACCTGTGAAGCTCTTGTGGTCTGGTGGCCACGGCATAGGTGCCTCTTGCTCACCTAGAGATCGGTATGGATCGCTTGTAGATCAGACCTCCCTTATGAATAACACTTACCTGTGCTTTATCCCTGCAAGAAGAAAGCCCAACCTGGCTCATTCAACAAACACAGGGCACTCTTTGCCCCAGGCTAAGGACTTGGGGTAAGATGGAGGAGCACAGGACAGCTGACCCCTTGTGGGGGACTGGATTAGCAACAACATTCCTCACTATGGTCTTTTAGTGCTGTTCATACTGGGGCTGAAGTAGAGGGCGACGAGGGCTTAGTCTTACCTGGGGAGCGCGCTGCACTGCTCTGATGGTATGGTGATGCCATCCCGGGTCTGGCAAAAGACTTGTCGGTGCTGCACAGCGAGGCGAGGGCCTATGCAGGGCCCATTGCACTGGGAGGGAGAAAGATGAATAGCATGTCATCCGGGTCCAAGATGGAAGCTGCGATGCTCAGGCTGCTCATGGCAGGAGCGTTGAGTACAGGTTCATTAGACCTGGAGGTCTTCCTTCCCTTCTTTGTTGATCAAGTAGCAGGCACTCGCTGGCCTGTGCCTTATGACATCAACTGTTCTATAGCATGTGGGCCTTGCGCTTGCAAATGACCAAGGAAGTGCAGCTTAGACCAGAGAAGGCTGACCTGCATTAACCCACGCAAGTATTTTGTCATGTGCTGGGAGTGCGGTGGTAAGCTTCGGAGAAGAAGATCTCTCAATACCACATCTGGCAAAACTGGTTATTTCAACTACTTAAAAATAACTTTTTGTAAATTATAGTCTATGTAGGACGATCTGAGTAAAACAAAATATACTCTGGTGAGATGTCCTGAGAAAAGGAATGTGGAGGTGTGACCTGCTGCATGGTGCTACCCTACCTTAGAGGGGACCTGTTCTTGGCCTAATATGCTGTTGGCCATCTTGACATCTATTGCGGTTTTTGATTTAAGAGACTCTGCGAGTTATGTGCCCCAGCTGTATATAGGCAAAGGAAAAACAAATAGACAAAATACACGTGGCTCAGCAGCCTGCTTTCGTCCACAACTCCTCTCCAGATACAACTGATGCCGAGATCAAAACTTTACGGTTCGTCTGTTTGTAATGCACAGTAGACTTGTAATTATAGTGAACTAATTAGTGAAAGTGGTACTGCTACCAGCATTTGCTGTGTGCTGCTTCATGCTTCCTGGCATGCAGTTGTGTTGAGTATGTGTGTGCATGTTGTGTACATGTCCAGATTTAAGGGGCACTGTCCACTTAGGGTTACAAGGACCTTTGCCTATTTCTTCTCCAGCCACGGTAGATGGGTTTTCCATTTGGTTTAGACCTCTGGAAGTTCTTGGAGAGTTATATAGTTTAAACACTAAGCAGTCTACTAAGTATGTATTTGTATCTCGTCTTGGTTTTATTTGTATTCCCTGTCTACTAAAAATATTTAACATATTTTTATTAAATAACTTTTCACTTGGATAAAATCTCCTCCAGTTTTTCTACCTTATTCCTTCAGTGTAAATCATTTTCCACTTTTCTTGTATGTTTTAGATATGCTCCTTGCTTGGCTATGGGTTTTAATTGTTTTCTCTCTTATGAAGTTCACCCCACTCATTCAAATGATGTCTTCTCATAAAGACCATGCTTTGATTTAGTTCAACTTACACATTTTGTGTTTAAGTAAATTACCCTGTTTTATATAATTAGTCTGTCACACATATATGGTCACTTGTTGCCTAATGATGGAGACACATTTGAAATTTTTTTGGTGATATCACTATTATGCAAACATCAAATAGTGGACTTAAACCAAGATAGCAATGACATCATCAGGTGATATAATACTTTTTAAATTTATTCTTCTTTCATATATTACATCCCAACCAAAGTTTTCCCACCCTTCACTCCTCCCTCCCCTCTTCTCCAGACCCAGACCTCTCAAGTTTATCAAACAAGCACAGCATAACAAGATACAGTAAGACTGGGCACATAACCTCATATCCAGGCTGGGAGAGGCAATCTGGTAGAAGAAAAAAGGTCTCCAAAGCAGGCAAATGAGTTAGAGACAACCGCCACTCCTACTGTTAGGAGCCCCACAAGAACAACAAGCTATACAGCTATGATATACATGTAGAAAACCTAGCTCAGACCTATGCAGGCTCCGGGATTGTCACTCCAGTCTCTGTGAGCCCTGCTTTCCCTTCTGTGGGTCGTGTCCATATGGTATCCTTGATCCCTCTGGCTCCTACCATCCTTCCTCAACTTCACAGGGATTCACCGAGCGCCACCTAATGTTTCGCTGTGGGTCTCTGCATCTACTCCCATCGGTTGCTGGATGAAGTCTCCCAGATCATGATTGGAGTAGGCTCCAGTTTTATGAGTATAGCCAAATATCACTAGGGATCATTTAATTTTTTATTTTGGCTAGTTGTGTTCCATTCTATCCCAGGTCTCTGGGCCATCCAGACTCTGGTTCCTGGCCATCCAGGCAGTGTCAGGCATGGATCTCAAGTTGGAGCAGTCATTGGTTGGCTGTTCCCGTAAGTTCTGAGCTACCATTACCCCAGTGCATCTTGTAGGCCGGACAAATTGTACTGGAAAGATTTTTGTGGCTGGGTTGATGTACTAGTCCCACCACTTGCCTGATTACAGAAGACGGCTGCTTCAAGCTCCATAACCCCCTTTACTAGGAGTCTTCACTAGGGTCACTGTCATAGACTCCAGGGAGTCTCCATTGCACTAGGTTTCCACATTGCTTGCAAAAGTGCCCCCAAATTCTAGTCATCTCTGCTAGTACTCCCTATACCTCCCACCCCAACCTGATCCCATTCCCATTCCCCCCCGATCTACCCATAAAATCTATTTCCCCTTCCAAGGGAGATCCACGTATCCCACGTTGAGCCCTTCTTGTTACTTGGCCTCTTTGGGTCTTTGGATTGTAGCATGATTATCCTTACTTAACAGCTAATATCTACCTGTAAGTGAGTAAATACCATGTTTGTCTTTCTGGTTTATGTTACCTCACTCAGGATGATTTTTGCTTGCACATTTCATGATGTCATTGTTTTTAACAGCTGAATAATATTCCATTGTTTAAATGTACCACGTTTTCTTTATCAGTTCTATGGCTGAGGGACATCTAGGTTGTTCACAGTCTTCTGGCTATTATGAATAATAGTGCTATGAACATAGCCGAGCAAGTGTCCTTGTGGTAAGATGGAGTGTCCTTTGGGTATATCATCAGGAATGGTATAGCTGGTTCTTGAGGAAGATTGATTCCATTTTTTCAAAGTGGCTATATAAATTTGCACTCCCACCAGCAATGGGGGAGTGTTCCCCTTGCCCCACATTCTTGCCAGATGAGATGTCACTTGTGTTTTTGATTTCAGTCATTCTGACTCGTTTTGATTCGCATTTCCATGATGGCTAAGAATGTTGAACATTTCTTTAGGTGTTTCTCTGTCATTTGAGATTCTTCTATTGAGAATTCTGTTTAAGTCTATACACCATTTTAAAATTAGATTATTTGTTTTTTTTTAATGTCTAGTATCTTGAGTTCTTTATATTTATATTTTGGAGATAAGCCCTCTGTCAGATATGGAGTTGGTGAAATATTTTTCTATTCTGTAGGCTGTCAATTTGTTCTATTGTCTGTGTCCTTTGCCTTACAGAAGCTTTTCAGTTCTATGAGGTTCCCTTTATTAATTGTTGATCTTAGTGTCTGCACTACTGGTATTCTGTTCAGCACCTCTTGAGCTAATCAGTTCAGACTATTCCCTACTTTCTCTTCTGTTAGGTTCAGTGTGTCTGGTTTTATGTTAAGGTCTTTGATCCACTTGGACTTGAGTTTTATGCATGGTGATGGATATGGATCTATTTGCGTTCTTCTACATGAAGACATCTAGTTAGACCAGAACCATTTGTTGAAGATGCTGTCTTTTTTACATTGTCTATTTCTGGCTTCTTTATCAAAAATAAGGTGCTCACAGTTGTATGGGTTTAGGTCTGATTCTTTTATTCAGTTTTATTGATAAATCTGTCTGTTTTTATGTCAATACCATGTGGTTTTTATTATTATAGTTCTGTAGTATATATGGCTTGAAATCTGGGGTGGTTCTGTTATTGAATATAAGTTATTTTATTGTTCAGGATAGTTGCTATCCTGTTTTTTTTTTTTCCATATGGAATGTTGTCCTTTCAAGGGCTGTTGGAATTTTGATGGGGATTACATTGAATCTGTACATTGCTTTTGGTAAGATGGCCCCCTTTTTGGCTACATTGAGTTACTCCAAGATACTTTACATTATTTGCGGCTATTTTGAAGGGTGTTCTTTCCCTGCTCTGTCATTTGTATATACGAGGGCCATTGACTTGGGGTGGTTAATTCTGTATTCAGTCACTTTGCTGAAGGTGTTTATCAACTGTCGGAATTCCTTAGTAAAATATTTGGGATCATTTATATCATCTGCAAATAATGACACTTTCACTTCTTCCTTTCCAATATGTACATCCTTGATTTCCTTCAGTTGTCTTATTGCTCAAGCTAAAACTTCAAGTACTATATTGAATACATATGGAGAGAGTGAACAGCCTTGTCTTGTTCCTGATTTTAGTGGAACTGTTTTGAGTTTCTCCCTATTTAATTTGATGTTGCCTATAGGCTTGCTGTAAATTGCTTTCTACTATGTTTAGGTATGTCCCTTGTATCCCTGATCTCTTCAAGACTTTTATCATGAAGGGGTGTTGGATTTTGTGAAAGATTTATTTTAACACATGAGATGATAATTTTTTTTTTGTCTTTCAGCTTGTTTATATGGTGGATTACAATGACAGATTTTCATATGTTGAGCCATCTTTGCATCTTTGGGATAAAGCCTACTTGATCATGGTGGATGATCTTTTTGATGTGTTCTTAGATTTGGTTTGCAAGTATTTTATTGAACATTTTTGTGTCATTGTTCATGAGAGATATTGAACTGTAATTCTCTTTGTTGAATCTTTGTGTAGATTGGGTATCAGGGTAATTGTGACAAAAGGAATTTGGCAATGTTCCTTTTATTTCTATTTTGTAGAATAATTTTGACATTATTTCTTCTTCGAAAGTCTGGTAGAAATTCTTTGCTAAAACTGTCTGGCTCTGGGCTTTTTTTTTTTTTTTTGGGTGGAAGAGTTTTAATGACCTTGTCTCTTTAAATAGTTTACTTGATCTTGATTTAACTTTGGTAGGTGATACCTATCAAGAACATTGTCCATTTCCTTTAGATTTTTTAATTTTGTGAAGTACAGGCTTTTTGAAATATGATCTTATGACTCTGGATTTTCTTGGTGTCTATTGTTATGTTTCCCTTTTTGTTTCTGACTTTATTAATTTGGATATTCTCCTGTGTCTTTTACTTAGATTGGATAAAGGTTTGTTTATCTTGATTTTCCCAAAGAACTCTTCGTTTCATTGATTCTTTGTATTGTTCTATTTGTTTCTATTTAATTGATTTCAGCTTTGATTATTTTCTGCCATCTACTCCTCTTGGGTGTGCTTGCTTCTTTTTGTTCTTAGAGTTTTCAGGTGTGCTATTAAGTTGCTAATATGACATCTCCAATTTCTTTATGAAGGCACTTAGTGATATGAATTTTACTCTTAGTACCACTTTCATTGTGTCTCTTAAGTTTGGGTATGTTGAACATTCATTTTCATTGAATTCTAGAAAGTCTTTAATTTCTTTATTTCTGCCTTGATCCAGTGGGACATCAGTAGAGAGTTGTTCAGTTTCCATGAGTTTGTAGACTTTCTGTTTAATTCATGGTCTGACAGGATTCAGGGGTTTATTTCAATTATCCTGTGTCTTTTGACATTTGCTTTCTGACCGAGAATGTCATCAATTTGGGAGAAAGTTCCATGTTGTGTTTGGATGAAACGTTCTGTAGATATCTGTTAGGTTCATTTGAGTCATAGCATCAGTTAGCGATATTATTTCTCTGTTTAGTTTTGTTTGGATGATCTGTCCACTGGTGAGACTGGGGTATTGAAGTCTCCCACTATTAATGTATGAGGTTCAATGTGTGATTTAAGTTTTAGTAACGTTTCTTTTACAAAGTGGTGCCCTTGCATTTGGGGCACAGATATTTTAATTAAGGATTGAAATGTCATCTTGGTGGATTTGTCTTTTGATGAGTATGAAGTGTTTTTCCCTGCCTTTTTTGATCAATTTTGGTTGGAAGTCTATTTTGTTAGGTATTAGAATAACTACACCAGCTTGCTTATTAGGTCTGTTTGCTTGGAAAATCTTTTCCCAATCCTTTTTTTCTGAGGTGCTATCTGTCTTTGATGTTGAGGTCTGTTTCTTGTATACAGCAGAAGGATGGCTCCTGTTTCACATTCATTCTGTTAGTCTGTCTTTTTATTGGGGAATTGTGTCCACTGATAATTGAGATATTAATGATCAATGATTATCAATCCACATTATTTTATTGTTATTGGTAGTGTATGTATATTGGTGGTGTGAGATTATTTCCTGTGGTTTCATGAATTAACCTTCTTGGGTTGGAGTTTTCTTTCTAGTATCTTCTGCAGGGCTGGATTTGTAGATAGGTATTGTTTGAATTTGACCTTATCATGGAATATCTTGTTTTCTCCATCTATGGTGATTGAAAGTTTTACTGGATATAGTAGTTTGGACTGACATCTGTGGTCTTTTAGAGTCTGAAGGACATCTGTCCAGCCCTCTTTGTCTTTTACAGTCTCAATTGAGAAGTTAGGTGTAATTCTAATAGGTCTACCTTTATATGTTACTTGGCCTTTTTCCTAGCAGATTTTAATATTCTTTCATTGTTCTGTATGTTTTAGTATTTTAATTATTAAGTGGTGAAGGGACTTTCTTTTCTGGTCCAATCTATTTGGTGTTTTGTATGCTTCTTGTACCTTTATAGGCATCTCCTTCTTTAGTTGAGGAAAACTTTCTTCTATAATCTTGTTGAAAATATTCTTTTGGCTTTTGAATTGGGATTCTTCTTTTTCTTCTATTCATATTATTTTTAGGCTTGGTCTTTTCATAGTGTCCCAGATTTTTCTGGTTGTTTTGTGTTAAGAATTTTTTAGATTTAGCATTTTTTTTGACTGATGTATCTATTATTGTATCTTCAGTGTCTGAGATTCTCTCTTCCATCTCTTGTATTCTGTTGGTGATGCCTGCATCTGTAGTTCTGTTTACTTACCTAGATTTTCCATTTCAAGAATTTGCTCAGTTTGTGTTTTCTTTATTGCTTCTATTTTCATTTTCAGATCCTGAACAGTTTTGTTTCCTTTAACTTTTTTTTTTTTCTTGGCTTTTTAAAAGGGATTTTTAAAAGTTTCCTATTTAAGGACGTCTATCATCTTCATAAGGTTTGTCTAAAGGTCTTTTTCTTGTGCTTCAGCTATGTTGGAATTTTCAGGGCTTGCTGTAGTAGCTGGGATAAGGTGGGGGTATATATTGCCCTGGATGTTGTTGTGGTGTCTAGGCATCTGGGTTTGAGGTGATTATAGGTTTAGGTGCTGATTTCTGAGTTTGTCTTTGTTGGATGGGTGTTTTATTCCTTGGTCTATGTTTCTCCTTTGGTCTTCTGGTCTTTGTGACCTGAAATTCTGGCAACCCAGTGTATCCTCTGGTCCAACACGGAGTCTCTTTCTAGGTTGGAAGCTGAACTTCTGGCAGCTAGTGTGACCTTAGGTTGAACAAGGGATCCTCGCCCGAGTTGGGGGCTGTTCTTCTGGCTGGCAAGACCTGTACCTGAGCAGTAGATTTACGTCTGAATTTGGGGACAGGGGCATGGCAGCAGTGGTGAGCAGTGTGGCAGGAAGGAGTGGCAGTGGATTGGGAACTGAACCGAGGGCGTGGGAGAGTTCCTTGGGCAGTCTGGCTGCTTACCTGTTCTTCTGACTTGATGCAGTTATATGTGTGTGAGTGAGCTTGTGTGTTCACCATGTCCATTCAGGGGTCCAACGAGCTCCCTGGAGCTGGAATTATAGGTGTTTGTGAGCCACCATATATAGATTCCGGGAGATGGCTCCCTTGGGAATGAGTAGTCTCTCCAAACCAGGTGATGTAATCTTATGGGATCACTATTGTATGTTATGGTTAGTCATTGGCTGGGTATCACTGACACATGACAATGCTGTTTTGGTATGCTCAGCAGAACTGTTATTCTTGGGACATGCAGTAATTCTTTTTCATTTTTTGTCATTAATTCTTTGTCAATTTCATATATGCGTATAATAGATTCTGGTCACATTCCTCCCTCCACCTCTCCTTTGTTGTTTCCTTTTTAAAATTTTGAGGAACCGACATTGTTGTCCACAGGAGCTAAACCATATTCTGTTTCCTACAGACAACACGCTCAATTTCTCTCATCTTTACTAAACGTTTTTTCCCTCCCAGTGCAGAGGCTCAAATGCAGGCCCTGTGTATGCTAGGTGAGTGCTCTACCAGTGAGCGTTTGCCCCAGACAACACCAAACTTGCCATTTATTCAAAAATAATCATCCTAATGAGTATAAAATGGCAATGAATTTTGGAATTTCTTTCAAGAAAGCAATTTTCTATCTAGGTCTGACTGGCTTTGAGCCTTTGACAGTCAGTTGCTCTTCACACTAATGTACTGTTGTTGACTTACTTTGCTCTAACATTTCCCCTATACAATGACTTTCAAATCCTTGCCCAAGGAAAGCTGTCTGTCTGTCTGTCTGTCTGTCTGTCTATCTATCTATCTATCTATCTATCTATCTATCTATCTATCTATCTATCTATCTATCTATTTTGTTGTTTTTCAGCCGTAGGAATTTTAAGCCATTATGGGTTTTTTGCTTCTGATCAGAGTTATGATTTCAAGTATGTCCTCCTATGCCATAGGCGGCCTTTTCACTCACGCGATAGTATCCTGTTGATGAACAAAAACCCTTAGTGTTGGTGTGTTTTTGTTGTCTGGCATGGTTTGGATAGATTTTCTGAGTTTATATGTTGGAAATTTAACTCTATTCATGTGTTGATGCTATTTGGGGAAGGGGAGCGGCACTGTGGGAAGTAATTAAGGCTGATGGAGGTGTTCAGGATGGTGCGCCCCTGATGAGATTAGTGGCTCTGTAAGACTTGTGCTTCGATGCCTGATGTCATGTCGTGTGGTGCCTGACATGGCAGAAAGGCTTTTACCAGATAGGCAATACCCTTGATAACAAACTTCAGTTTCCAGAACTGTAAGAAGTAATTATTTTTACAAATTATCCACATGTGGAATTTTGTTAGGGCAACACAAATTAACTAAGTGTCATATCGAAGAAATTACTGCCAAGTTCGATGTCATGAAGAATTACCCCTCCATTTTCTTCTAAGAATTTTATATTTAAAAATGAAATTTATATGGTGTAAGGGACCAGCTTCATTTCTTGGTATCACCCAACATCATATGTTAAAAAATGATTCTTTCTCTACTAAAATGGTTTGGCAATCTGCTGCAATCACTTGGTCATACACATGAGAGCTCATTGTTGGGCTCTCAAACAAATATGTTTATATTGCACTTCGAACAGGAATGTGTAGAGAGCTAATTCCAACATGTTAGAATTATGTCTGGCCAGTCAGAAAAGTCACTCTATTAGTGCCAGTCCCAGATGAACCAAGAATAGCCAGACTGATGCTGCTACCTGTTGTTGGATACCACCTGCACATCATTCTGTTGGTACACATTCTGTACACATGGTAGATCCCCAATAGTTTTTGAACACAGATTTTGGGATTAACCAGTATATATACAATGGTATTATTTCCTATAAGCACTTCTACACACCTGCTACTTGTATGTGTGAACAACAATGTGAACTTGTAGAGGGAGGCTGCAGGTCATTTGGTGAATTAGGTGTACAAGTAGGGAGACTGTTCTTAGTAGCTAACAGGCCTCAGGACAGAGGTTCTGACAGGTGCACAGTCTCACCTGGTCCAGACATGAGCGTATACCCATGACCACACTCCCCTTGACTTCCCTTCATCCCCAGAACCTTCTGTTTTAAAACCACAACTAAACATAATACTTCCTTTCAGTGGATAAAGTTAATATGGTACCTCCACTATAGTCGAAGGAGGCTCCATCCTGGGGCTTCTGGCCAAACGAGGACCACTGTTGCTCTGTTGATCTCATGATGGCTAACATTGTATTTTAAGTTTAAATTACTGTGCTTAAGAGATCTATGAGACAAAAACGCCTCTAACCTGTAAGCCCCACATGCTCAAGGACAAATAACTTCTTAGAATGCTGGGGGTTATTCTTATAATTGCCTGGTCTTGTACAATTTTAACAAAACTGCTGTCCATGTAAGTAACAAACCACACATTTTTTAAATAAGCTTGCTTGCCCATGATTGTATGTAGACAGGATGTGTGCTCGATTGCATGTAAGCGGGAACTGCGTCAGGATGTGTGCTTGCCCTGATTGCACAAAGAAAGTAAGTGTGTAGGCCTTGTGAGTTTTGCCTTTATAAGCTTCTGACTAACGTAATAAGGCTCTATACCTTGGGAATTCCAAGTCTTGGATGTAGATCTGACGTGAGTATCTGCGTAAAGCCTCTTTTTTGTTTAAAATGTATTCACGCCCAGACTGGTGAATCTCTGAATGACTCCAGACCCCTAATAATCTCACTTGGGACGTCCCATGTTAACCTCCAGGCAGAGAACTGAGGAAGGAGGCATAGGTTTCAAGGTGATCCAGTTGGCTTCACCTTTTTTTTTTTGGCTTGGAATGATGGTTTCCAGTTTTCAAAGCCTGCTTGTGTCCCACTGCAGTGTAGTTGACTCTCACCTTTGGGAGGTATGGCCTGGTCATCATTGTTTTAAAAGTTTGCCCAGTGACGTTTTGATCTGTGGAACTAGCTGAGAACCCTGGTGCAGAGCCACAGTGCATTCCTCTGAAGTTTCCAGTTACAGGAAATTGTCTTGGGGTCATAAAATGCAAAGCAACTGGTCTCAGGAGTGTGCTGATGCCTCAGAAAACCTTAAACATGTTAGGATAGGGGATGCAGAAGTGACACTGGGTGGGGTTGGAGAGAGGTGGGAATGTGAGAGAGAGGAGGTGGCATTTCTCTTCCTACTGTGGCAAGGTTTATATCTGCAGATTTGCCCTCAAAACCAAAAACCAAAACAATCAAACCAAACCCTTCTGGCTTCTCACCTGGCCCCAGCTGGAGAAAGCCCATTCCACACACAGTTGCTGGTTACAGGCTTGGGTGTCCACAGGCCGTTTGGCCAGCTGAGTGCACATGTCATTGGACACTGGGGTAGAAATCCCAGATGCTTTCAACTTCTGACAGGTCACCCGGCGTGTCTGGACGCCTCCACCACAGCTCCGGGTACAGGCAGACCAGGAGGTCACCATCCACCTGAGGAGAAAGCAGACATGAGGGCCATTGCAGAGGGTAAGGCCTGGGGGAAATAAAACCTTGCTTGTCCTTCTCAGTATACGTGGATGTTGATCTGAGGGTCATTTCCCCAAGATTTACTCAGAAAAATGTAAAATGTCTACACTGTGTCTCTGAAACCCGTGAATGCTAACTTGTTTCAGATAAGGGTTTCTTGCTGTTTGTGAGACAGGGTCTCAGTATGTGGCTCAGCTAGGCTTTGGACTTCTGATGCTCCTGGTTTGAGTGCTGGAGTTACAGGCATGCACCATAGGCAGGATTTGGAGATGAGATTATACGAGTAGACCCTACAGGATTATCAGAGGGAAATGCATCTGGGTGAACGGTGGCAGAATGACCAGGGGACAGGAGCTGCAGCCACACCCCAGGGACTTTAAGAGGTACTGGAATATGGGGGTGATAAGGAGCAAATCCACCCCTTGAGTCTTTACAAAGAGCACATGGCCCTGTGGATGCCTTAATTTCTGGTCTTGGAAATGGATTTTTATGATGCCATTTGGAAGAATTTTTCTTGCAGCCCCAGGAAATTGCTAAAATTGGAACATTGACAAGGAAAGACTATATTGAGGGCTGGTTGCTTTAAGTTTCCCTACACTAGTTAAATTATGGCTAGAAAACTTTTAGTTAGAACTCACACTGCACTATGTCAGAGAAGGACCTTTTCCTAGGAGAGCTGGGTCCAAACACGTTACCTCTTGAGCTAGGAGGTTTCATTGAGGTCAAGGTTTTGTTTGGAACCTTGCTCCACCTTTCCGAAATAGTCAAAGATCATTCTAGAATTTTAGGGTAATTCCTACCATTAGTAAGTCAGTGTAGAAGTCATATATCTTGGAGGGTTGTATATGTTGTATAAATATCTATTCTCAGAATATAACTTAAGTCCCTAGAAGTAAAATTGACCAAGACTATGACAAATGAGCTTTCCTCATAAAGCCATTCTATAATCTGGGGACATTGTGAAGTCCTTAGTCCACAGTGTATATGTAATCATGTAGGAGCCCTCTTCTGCATGCGTGCACATACAGATAATTATAGAGTCATGGTCCTTTCTAGCCAATTGTAGACTCCAGGAAGCCCCCACAGTTGTGATACCTGGAGTCTGGGACTAGAACTGTAAAGGAGATGAACAGCTACCTGGGTTAGAGCAGATAGTCAGAAGATGCTCATGTGGCCCTCGAGCCGGACTGGCATTCTAGTCAAACGGAACCCTATGGGGCTTCCCCGCCAAGTGGGACCATGTTTGGTTTTCAAAAGAAGTGCATGGAGAGACGGGGAAGAGATTCTTTCTTCCAACAGGATCTGCAGCTGACTTAGTTCGTGGCAATTTCTCGATGTCGTGGCCTGGGGAGGATGACTTTAAGTGGATTTCTAGGCCAAGGAAATGTCGCGTTTAGGAAGCAGGCACAAGGTATTTTAAAGCCACTGGAAGCATTGAAACCTAAGAAGAGATGGCCATTACTATGTCCGTTGTGAAGTAAATTAGGCTGATTAGCTCTGACCATCACCAAATCAAATCACAGAGTTCCTGGCACGTGAAAGATCTCTTCTTCATTTCATGCAGCTTGGCAAGGGCAGTCTTCCAGATCCTTCTGTCCCTGGTGAATGTCAGGCCTGCGTTTCAATCAACTCTGATTTCTAAATATACATTTCAGTGATGTTTTCAGGAGCCGGGTGGGGGTTTTGAGAAAGGAGAGCTATGGGCCATGTTACTGTTCAGGAAGGGTATAAAGGGACATTAATCATTCCCGTGGAAGCCTTCCCGTCAGCGAGTCAAACTGCTGATATTAATGAGTGTGTTTCATATTTCATGGAGTCTCTCCTAGTCTCAACTGCTCCCTATGACTCAGCTGGCAAAACACAAAGCAGTTGCCTGAGCAGTATAGCAAAACCCTACAGATAGGGGCACTTCAGATCCTAGCCAAGTCTCCTGGGTTGCAGAGCACCATGCTGGTGCCAACTCCGACCCCATCCATTACCTGTTAGCTACTGCCTGAAGACTTGGGGATATGAGCTCAGCGGGACTCAGGGCTTCTTGATGCCAGAGTGAAACGAGCGAAGGAGATGGTGGGTGTCATTGCAGCCTAAATACGAATCTGAAGCACAGGGACTGCCTCCAGAGTTAGAGCAGCTATAGAAAATTGGAGATGCAGTCCAACTTTAGTGAGATGCAACTGCTTGTGAAAAGGTAAGTTTTCCTTAAAATTAACTAGCAGAGGTATTTAGTTAGACAGGAAGGAAAAAGTTGGAGTTGAGCCCAGTAGTCCTTATCTCTTCAACTTTTCAATAGGAAATACATTTCAAACAACCCAGAAAGGTAGTTTATTATTGCAGAATGGGTGTCACCTGTAGGAGGTCCTTTTGTATTTGTGTTGCTTTCATTGGCTGAATAAAGAAACTGCCTTGGCCTTTTGATATATTCCCAAATATTGTTTATAAATGTTCTTTTACATTTAAAGGGGGGATATGATATAGATATGAATAATTTGCATTGGTATAAATCTTGATTTATTGATACAAGTTTAAGGTCAATTTTGTTATATGTATATGTATTTCTGATCTTGATTAAGGTATTGTGATTGTGTAGTTCATTTAAAAATGTAATGTATAATTAGGAAATATAGGTCGTTAATGGATAATCATCGATAATAGTCAAGCTTGTAGTCATGTTAGTTAGATTTTCTAGATGTGCATAGATATATTTCAGATAGACATTCTTCATATCTTTCAAAGACTACAGAATATGGCATTTAATGTTTTAATAACTTAGGACTTTTCATGACAATGAGACACGTTCGCTCCTGGCAGCACCAATCTACTTCAAGAGGAAGATGAACATCAAAGAGGCTCCTTATGGAGTTGGTTAGCCATTTGGGCAAGAAACTGCTCTTGTCTGGATTGTTGCATAAACTGGACAGAAAGAACCCACAGAGAGAGGACTGCTGAACTTGCCTAAAGGTGAGATGATCCTTTGACCCCAATTCATGAAAGAGTCTGCGAGACATTCTACAGGATACAGAAGAAAGTGACTGAACTGTCTTTAAAATTTCCTGATTCATGAAAAAGTCTGCTGGTTACTATGGGCCTGTAGGCTGAAGATGGATGCCCCAATGGTACAAAATAACTTTGGGTGACTGTACAGGCAGTGAGATGTCTCTGTCATTTCTAGAGTTTTGAAAGTTGCTTATTTCTTGTTTACTTAGGTAATATTATATCCTTCTGGAGTCTTTGATGGAGTTAAAGAATAGATAGATAGTTATAGTTTTCCATTGTTATGATAAAAGATAAAATAAATCTAAATATTGTAATGGTAATTCTTATTTAATACCTGTTTTGTTATATGTAATTTTACTATGTTAAAGTTAAAGCCTTCTTTTTTGTTTAAACAGAAAAGGGGAAATGGTGTAGGAGGTCCTTCTGTATTTGTGTTGCTTTCATTGGTTGAATAAAGAAACTGCCTTGGCCTTTTGATAGGGCAGGACTTAGATAGGTGGGGAGGACAGAACTGAATTCTGGGAGGAAGGGAGCAGAGAGAGAGAGCCGCCACCATGAGTTGCCAGAGTCAGACGTGCTAAATCTTTCCTGGTGAGCCACGACCTCGTGGTAAACACAGATTGGTAAAAATGGGTTAGATCAGGATGTGAGAGTTGGCCAAAAAGAGGCTAGATATAATGGGCCAGGCAGTAATTTAATTAATACAATTTCTGTGTGGTTATTTCAGGGGTTAAGCCAGCTGGGCAGCGGGACGCGGCCTGTTTGCTCCTCTTACAACAGTCACCTCTGCCCCCACCCTGGGACATACTTCTTTACTGAACAGACTCTCAGGGCTTGACAGCCTAGGTAGCTTCCACTGGCTGAATGGTGAGGGACTAAGGAGAGCTGAAAGCAGAGATCTACTTGGAGGCCATCTCCAGTATGGTGGGCAGATGCCTATGGGAAAGAACAGCTCCTTGGATTCCTTCTCTTTCTGCATGGTGCTTGACAGCTAGCTAATAGTCAGGGCCAGCGGCTGGGGGGCAGGAAGGGTACACTTACCGAGAAGGACAGTCTCTCCGGTTGCAGGCAACAGGCTGCACGGCGGGCCGAGGCTTTCCAGCACAGTGTTCAGGGTCAACCTCCGTGTTGTTCAGCAAGCACCTGAGGCGGGGCTGATGAACCCCTCTGTTACCACAAGATGCTGAGCAGGTCGCCAGTCTGTCCACAGACCACCAGTAATCTGTCACAGGGGAGGATCAGAGGGAAGAGGACGTGGTGTCGCTGCCCACGCTTGCCCTTCTGGGCAGGGGAGTGGGAAAGATGAATGAGCTGAGAGGGGCTGTATAAACACGCCATCTGCTTAGGGGGTGGGGCGGTGCCATCCCAACAAACTTGGGCAAGGCCAATGGGCTCCAGGAGCCTCTGTCAGCTCGCCCAGAAAATAACGAACACAGAGCTCCTTTCCTCATGAAGCGTGGTGAGGCCAGAGTAAGATGGGGGGGAAGGCCTGGTTCCACAAGTACCCAGCACAGTATTTAGCCCACAGTCGCAACAGTTATTATTTTTAATCACACTTGCTCAAGTCCTTCTTTTTTTTCATTTTGGTTCATCACAAAGTGACTTTATTTTTCTACAGAGAGGTATAAATATATCAAAGTACTTAATCATGTTTAAAAGCATGGATTTGAGTTGGAATTTGTAAATTTTACAAAACACAGTCTATCCAAAGAGTTCCCCTTCATAAGAGACAATGATGTGCAGGGAAGGGCCCTGCTCTTTGGTATCTCTGTTTGGGGACCTGTGACGTATTGCAGGGAAGGCTGTTAAAAATAAACATTGCTCGCTTTCGTTGGGATTCACATTTGCGAATGCTTGTGTATTACAAACACTGCAGATTCATTTTCCTCTTTGGAGAGCCAAGCGGCAGGGGAGGTTATTCCAGCAGAAGATCTGTGTGCTTAGAAAAATCTCTCTCTTTTCATGAAGCATTAGTGAGAGCAAGCCATCCTTCCCAGAGTCCTCAGTCTTGGGAGGATATTCCATAGCCTTTTGCTTTCTTCCACAGAGCCACATACAGTGTGGTAGAACCAGCCCATGGACAGCAGCCTCCCCCAGTTTCCACAGAGAGGCCAGCTTGGCCTTTCTTCCCGTTCCTTAGCAGCTCTGTGCAGTGAGTGCGGACTTGGACTTGCTGACCTGCCTGTGTTCTTGGAAGGCTCACGCCTGAGCCATGCAGGCTGCTTTATCAGGGCTTTTTTCTTTTGTTGCTTTTTTTTTTTTTTTTTTTTTTTTTGCCAGCACCAAAGCCAAAGGAAAGGTGCCTAGAAAACCCTTTGCATGCGACTACGGTTGAAGAGCCTGGAGCATGAGGCCTACACTGCTCTCTCCAGGCTGAAGCAAGTGACCCCACCCCGCTGGTTAGATCAAGATATACTTTTAAACAGAATCAGCAGGGAAGACGTGGATTTCTTAAAAATGTGCTGTGTGTAGTCTTTCCTAGTTAAATCAGCTTAAAGGAAACGTGTGTAACTGACAGTGATGCCCTCTCCGTCCTGCATTTTCCAGGTTCAGCCAGGATAGGTCCCAGGTGCTCTGTGGTGGTAGAAGTAAGGTTTCATGGCACAGAGACATTCCCCACTAATACATTCTATTAGAGAATGGATTCCCAAATAAGTCGCTGCTCCAAGCCTGGAGGTTTCTTACCTTGAATCACCAAAGACGCTTTTTGCGTGAGTGTTCCTGCTTCATTCTGAGCCAGGCAGCTGAACTCCTCTTGAGGCCCTCCACTGAGATTTGCCACCTGGAGGATTTGTCCAGCTTCCCAGATGTGGTGGGTCAGCCTTGGGGCAGTGGCAATTGGCTGGCCATTTCGGAACCAGGTGATGTTGGGGGTGGGGTGACCTTCGATGGGGCAGCCTAGAAGAAGAGAGAAGACATCCGTGGTACAGCCAAACCCCACATTCCTGGTGAGCTCATGAGGGTTTCCATGGCTCTAGGAATTGTACACATGTCACGGTCTTACTGGTAGTATTTTTATTAGGCTTGTTTTTCCCAAAGAAAGGGGTGTTTTCACTCTCTGGACTTCTGAGAGGGCGACTATTCCTCATTCAGTTCAATAAAAATGCTTGAAGAACACAAAGTGACTGTTCCTCTTCCTGCCTCTAAGCTGACTTCTGAAGCAATGGCACAAGTGCTGTAATTTGTTGAAAGTTTTTTTCCTGGTAGCTCTTCCACTGATTCACTGATTCATTTACAAAGGAAGTTTTTCTTTGCATGTTGAGAAAAAAATATAATATTCTTAAGTAAGACTTAAGAATCAAACTTCTACCAATTTAAATCTAATCCCTGTCTCCATGTTACTTTATATTATTTTTGAAGTAATATATTTTTAGCAGATACTAGGAAAATAATTTTACACATTGGCCTCATTTGCCCATAAATGAAGACCCTTGCTTTTTTGACAACTCTTAACCAGGCATGTACTGGATATGTGCAACCCTATTTTTATCTATGTAACATGGACTAGGCATGTGCAGGCCTATTCTGTGTAGCTACAATGTATTTTGATATATTAAAATTCTAAGATATTAAATTGAACACATATTATAAAATTGGTAAAATAGATTGCCATCATGGGGAAAACCACATTTCCTATGAATCTGGGGCATTTGCTGTATTTGCCGTTGTAGTGCAATGACTTAGCCTCATGAGAAAAGTTGTTCTGAAGCTCACAGTGCATACCAAATCATCGAAATGCAGAGAAACAGGTTTTCTTCAGTGTAGTTCAGCAAGTATCTAGTTGGCACCTACAGTTCTGAGGATTAAGAAGGTAGTTGGGACAACCTTCTTTCTTCCAGGGGGCTCCCAGCTTGTATGGAATTAAGAAGAAAAGTAACAAGGTGACTATTTGGATGTAGGAAGGGGACCAGTGTGAGAGGAGGGATAGAGAGGCAAATAAAAGCCAAGTGCAGTGAAACACACACACATGCACACATGCATGCACACATGTGCACACACATGCTTGCACACACACATACACACATGCATGCACCAATGAAAACTACGATTTTGCAAACTGAACAGTAGTTGCACAGTCAGAATTTGTATATTTCAGTATCTATAAATCTTAGGGTAGAAGCACAAATGCAGGAATGGCATTTAATGCAGCAGCATGGCATGGCAGGGACGTTCATTGGCTGTATTATTTAATTAGCATGGATCTAAAATTATTCATAACTCATGCTTGCATTATTCCATTCATTGATGTTCAGGAATAACTCAGCATCTAAATAATTGCTTTCCCTATAGGCAGTCTAGTCAATTCTTTTTTTCCATAAGATTTTCAACAAGTTAAAAATAAGGTTGGGCCAGCCCATCATTTGTCTTCTAAACGGTTTGAAAAATACATTTATTTTTATTTTATGTGTATGAGAGTTTTGCTGCATATATGCACATGTACCAAGTGTGTATGTCTGGAATGTGCAGAGGTCAGAAGAGGGTGGCAGATCCCTTGGAACTGGAGTAATGGATGGCTGTGAGCCACTATGCTGTTGTTGAGAACTGAACCCAGGTCCTCTGTAAGAGCAGCTCTTAATTAATGAGCCACCTCTCCAGCTCAGCCCCTTTCCTAAATGTTTTATAGCTTACTTAAAAGTTTTGGTGGTTCGCCTTTCCTCCCTTAGCCCTGTTGGAGTCAGAGATGATTTTCCTCTTGCCATTCTTGATTCTGGAAATTTTGGCTTGGCTGTCCTCTAGGAAGATGCTGCTGGGCACCTTCCTGTTTTCTCTTTCTCAGAGCAAATCAAGTCCTGAATTACAGATGAGATGCCGCGCAGGTCAGAGGCTTTCTTCAGCCCCCCTGAAATACGAACTGTAGCTTCTAGCTCTATTCAGGGACTGGAAAGGAGAATAAAGGCATAGAACAAACAGACTTGTCCCGCCCCTCCCTCCCTCCCTCCTGCAGATGAGGGTGTATATGGACAGCCAGTCATTCTGCTGGCTTTCTCTGTTGGGAAGAAAAGGGCCACAACACTCTGTAGTCAGATCCAATGAAGTTTGAAGCAAGTTTACTGCTGAACCTAGCAGGCAATTGTATTTTGTCAGACCAGGCTGGGCTATTTTCCTGTATACCAGGACTGGAAACAGGAATGTCTTTCTGGGTTCTTTAAGTTCTGCTAGGCAAAGTTGGCAGGGAAGGGGACTGACTTTAGGTGTCCGCTAAGTAGGGTTAAGGGTCTGCGCCACATGAGGTTGGTTGGCTGGATGAATGTGGGTGGGTGGATGGGGGTGGAAACTGGCCCTGGGAATCTCTTCCTAAAGTTCGGGTTGGACTCTAAGGGGTCCCAGATAGGCACCCGTCATTGAATACACATCCTAAGTAGGACACTCCCAAAGTCTCTTCTCCCTCGGAAGGCCATGTGCATTTGCTGAATAGATGATGGGATTTCCTTGACATCAGGATAGTGACCATAGAGAGAGCACTTTCAATGTGTGAGAATGTTAATCATGAATTGAAAAATTGTCTTAGGGAAGTCCCTCTTTGGTCTACTTTTCAGAGAGAGAGAGAGAGAGAGACCAAAACCACGAATTCTAACCAAAACAAAGCAAAATTGTCTGCCTTTTCCATTGCTGTTTGTCTTTCAGTGTTTTTGACTGCACACACAGGTATCTCCTTAAAATGTCCTTTGTCCTCAGTAGTAGCATTCTTAGTGTACATGCAGTCAGGCTCCTGAGCTTTTATGTGCGCGCGCGTGTGCGCGCGCGTGCGCGCGCGCGTGCGTGCGTGTGTGTGTGTGTGTGTGTGTGTGTGTGTGTGCGCACGCACGTGCGCGCACCATGCTCTCTGAGGATTGCCAGCAGCAATAGTCAAAATAAAGGTCTAACATGAATTCCCACTGTGTATGTTCCCAGAGAGTAATTATCCATGTTTCATTGCTAATGAGAAAACCTGCCTTGTAACGGGGTTCCCTTCTGTCACGGATATTTCTCATTTGTTAAGGTAAAAGACATATCAATCATTCCGTTTTGAAGTGGCGTACTCTCTGTGTGCCACGTACAAGGACATCCAGAACTGTGCTATGTACTCCATGCCTCCAGAGAGGCCAAGTCAGGACTCCCAAGCCCCAGTTTCTGCAGTGGTGAGAAGTGCAGCACTGTCTAGTGCAGTGGGTGTATGGGGGGGCGAAGAGGGGCAGACACCTCTTTTTCCTGCATCCTTCTCAGCTTCGTAGTGCCAACCTTTCCTGTTCAAGTCCCAGCGCCTTCCCGAGGAGATGGACCGTGGGAGGGATGGACAGTCCTCAGTCCTCAGACCCCAGCTGTTAAAGAACTTGGGCTGTGAGGGGGCTGAGGGAAGCAGTGTGGGAGAAAGCTGCCCAGCTAGTGAGAGCTCTGGAAGCAGAAAGCCTCCCTCCACCGCCTTTAGGCTCCATTCTTAGGCTTGCTGTGGTTCTCAGTTGAGCCACAGCCAGGTGGATGAAGCTTTGTGCTTTCATTTTTTTTTTTTTTTTTTGGTCACGGTCATCTCCTCTTCCTCCTCCAACATACTGACTGTGCAGCGAACGATGTTTAGAGGGAAGATAAACCAAATAAGAAAAGTTATATAAGAATTCTTATTTCTGATCTTTGTTACCTTAAATATAGGCAAAACCATGTATCCTCCTAATGTCTACAATGTCCTTGTATACCGATAGGAAGCAGAGAAGAAGCCAAAGAGTATTTGGGTCTAGGAAGCATGAGTCAAAGGCCAAGGAATTCCACATCACTTGCCTTCACACAGGACAGAGTCAGCGGGCCCCAGTGAGCCCAGGAATTCTGTCCAGCTGATGCTCTTGCTTCTATTAAATGCTCCTCACTGGGTTTTATTAGCTCTATGTCTTTACTGTGCATTGATTTTTTTTTAGAACTGTAGTAGCCTGTCTCGGGGAAGCAGCTCAAGTCTGACAGGTGAGATAAACACTGGGGTAGAAAAGTAGGTGGCCTGTTGGCCCTGGCTTCCAGCTTTCTTGCATGCTGTATATACAGGAGCCGCTAGGGACCTTCAAGGTAACCTGATAAGGCTGCTTTGGAGGCACCATCTCCAAAGAGGCTCTGAACGCACAGTGATCATCATTCAGTAGATATTTGTTGTTGCTGTTGATTTAAAGGGCTGGAAACCACCAGGAGCTTTGGCAAGCTGCTTGGTTTGTGGACTTCTTCGTAGAGATCCAGCCAACTCTAGATTCATTAGTTGTCTGTCACTTGAGTGAGCCACATAGCCAGAGTTCATTTTCATGAGTCCTGAGCCTTAATGAGTAGAAGTAAGGTTCAGAGCATATATCCCTGTCCCCCCTCTACTTCTCCAGATAAAAAGCTTTAAAAAAGTAGCTTAGGCTGATAAATCAATCACAGAGCAAAGACTGTATCTGGGCTTCAGGAGCCCATGAGGAAGAAAGCCTTGGAAATGGGAATGCACATTCCAAGGGAGGAGGAGGAGAAAGCGTTGCTCTGGGAATTTTCACTTACTTCACTGCTATCTAAAGGAAAGGAAAGGAAGGCTGTGGCAGGTTGGGACATGCTGTGTAAAAATATTAAAGACGTGGCATTATTACTTCATGAGCTGGCTCCAGGCCTGTCAGCATTTTCATTATAATCCTGTGTCTTTCGCGGAGTTAAAAACGTTACTATAAAAATGATGTGTGTTGGGATGAAACTTGGCACTCGGTGTAGTCAGTCTGGAAGTCCTTTCCTTAATTTAATTTTACAAAACTGGAAAACACTCTCTCGGTACTTTAGAATTTATAGAGGCCTTTCTGGTCTGCCAGTGGTCTGAGAGGGTGTGGGGGCCCAGGCTAGGGCCATGGGGTGACCAACCAAAACAGGCACGCCACTTCACTGCCTTTTCTGGTCCCTCCTTTTCTTCAGCTTGGGTCCCCCCTGGGCAACAAGTATGGTCTCTAAAATAGCAGAGAGCAAGGGGGAACTGGCACCAGGCAGTGGGCTGAGAGAAATGATTAATTTATATTGGAAAACCCCAGTTCCTGACTCCTCATTTGTCAGCTGGACCCCAGAAGGCCATGGAAGAAGACAAGCCACTTTAATTTTCACTCGGATTTCTGGGACCTCCCAATAAGCTGGTCAAATAACCAGGCTAAGACTATTCCCATGCACATTTGCCCAAAGAAAACTAACTTTAAAACATTCCTGGAAAAACAGAACTACACAAGCCCGTTTTCCATTCCCCAAATGTCTTTCTACCCCTAAGGGTAAGCTTTGGGTTTCCATTGGCAGGGGGTACACGAATGTCTCCCATGCTCCTGGGCATCTGGTGGAAGAATTTGATATATTTCTCAGCATGAAAAGTAGCTCCATCCAGATTTATGACTTGATCAAGGCCTTTCTTTCTCTATAATGATTTAGGTACTGCTGGTCCATTTCTCTTATGCATATCCTAGGATCTGATTATTCTCTTATAGGTCAACAAGTTGAGATGCCTATGTCTGAGGCACAGGCACCCTCAGCCTTGGCTATGAAAACAGGATTTCATTGTTTAAGGTGGAGTTTGGGGTGTTGAACATCATACTGGTTCAGGGATGCCTGAACCTCATTTCAGAAGGGGGAGCAGGGAGACAAGAGGCGAAGGCAAGGTCAACAAAATTGGTTCAATTTTTAAGATTCACAGTAAGAATTGTTTTAGATTTAACTTATCACACGTGGATAATACACAGAATCCCCCCCGTGTCCCTCTCTGCCAGTAGGCTCTTGGCATAAAGCTCACCTCTTAAAAACACATCAGCGTTTTTAAAAAGTTTCAACTTTCTGGGTTTATAAATCCCTGGTTGACTTTACCTTCAGGCTGTTGGCAGGTGCTACCCAGGCCACAGGAGGGGAGGACAGCATGGCCCCGGGGAGGCCTGATTGCCAGCTGTTTGGGGCCCCCTGGAGGAGTCTCAGTCCACTGACCAGATGCCTGCCCATGAGTTCCCAGATGTGGATCACGTGGGGACATGCTTTTTTTTTTTTTAAACTATTTCTTATGGTTTATTTAACTTTATTTTATGTGCATTGGTATGAAGGTGTCAGATCCCCTGGAACTGGATCTTAAGACAATTGTGAGCTGCCATGTGGGTGCTGGGAATTGAACCCGGGTCCCCTGGAAGAACAGTCAGTGTTCTTAACTGCTGAGCCATCTCTCCAGCCCGGGGAGGGGGGGGCCACACTTCTTAAGCCAGAGCTCGTCTCTCTATCTACATCAGTCATTCTCATTAAGCCACACTCTGCAAGGAAGGAGGCTGGTGTTTGGTTGGAAATGAATCCTTACTTCAGGACACTGGGAGTATCACTGAGGAGCAACTACACTGACATGGAAACAGCAGGGGCAGGGTAAAAGCTATGGAGCCTGGGTGGCGTGCGTACTTCTGAGCAAAGTAGCTGTGCTCACTGCACTTCAGCCAATGGAGAGGCAAGCTAGAAAATAACCAGTGTAGGTTGGGGAGTAAGCCCAAGTCCACAGCTGCCTAGAGCCAACATGCCTTCATGAGCTCAGGCTACGTTTGGCTCTGTGTACCGGCAAGAGCCCTTGCGAAAGAAATAAAAACCCATCTGCGCGCACACACAAAAGGAGCGTCCACTCAGAGGCCTGAATACACGGCATTTCAGTTCATTTCTACTGAACCAAAGCCACAGAACAGCAGCGGAGATGAAGAATGGCTAATATTCATAGCAGGTATCCTGAGAGGCCGCACTGGGGTTCACTGGCGGGGCACAGGAAGGAACAACTGCTGACGAGGAATTCCAGAGTGCGGTGGAGGGGTGGGGCTGCTGGGGCGATGCGAAGACCTTCGGTGAATTTATTATTTGCGCATAAGCCTCCTGGGTCCTGAGGCTCCAGGAACTTCTCAACAAAGTAAAGAAAATAATAAACACTGTTAGTGAAGCGAATAAAGATGAGAGCTAAGCAGGCAAGCTGGAAGAGGGATAAGAACCACAGAAAGGTTCGGGAAGAATAAGGACAGAGGTCCCCAGCAACTGTGAGGAAGGACGCTGTGGGACGGCAGCTGCTGGATAGGAACACATCTGGCCCATGATGTCTGGCCTCTGGCAGGCAGGCTCCAAGAGTGTGTGGTTTTTCTGGGACCCATAAATAGAGATATCTTTAGAAGAGGAGATCAGAAACCCACAGCTCGTATTGGGGTGTTCATAGCAGCCATGTGAAGTGCTGATGGTGGCTGCTCAGATGCGTCGATGGTTGTTTGCAACCTACATTTCCAGTGTTGCTTTGGTGTCTGATCTGCTTTGGGTATGGTTTTGGATCTACTGTGGCTCTATATAACCCACAGATTCCCTTGGAGCATTTGGATAGGTAGCATGGTTCATACATCAGCGTCTGGGAAAATTCTTAATTTAGAAAGAACCACTTGGATTTAGAGCCCTAAAACTAGTGCTGTCTCCTTAGGCAATCTGGCATTTGGAGAAATCTAGGCCTGGGAGAGGCAAAACACATACTGTACAGATGGGAACAGGTCACTGCTGGGTTGAATTTCTTCCTTTCTGGGGTCCTTGTTCTATGGAGCATTCACATTAGGTGCCTGGGGTCTGCAGTGGAGAATACATCTGGAAAGGGTTGTGTACCTGGTCTCTGTAAATGATGGCAGTGTCAGATCCAAAAGACAGCATTCTCCTGGAACTGGTGAAACTGGTTCTTCTCTACCAAAGCATCCAGTTCCCTTATCGCCAGCAGGAGTGACAAATGTTCGCGTGTGGTTATCTGTGGTGCCTATCAGTGCGCCAGAGCGCACGTGCTCTCCAGGGTCCCTCAAGCATCCCAAGTGTCTAACCCTCCTTACCTTTTCCTCCAACATAAATGTCTCCAGCTCAGGAGCTTCCTGCCCCCCAGGCTGCTCATTTCCTCTTATAGCCCTGATATTTCAGCTCTCCTTTCTCCTTTGCCTCTCTCTTTTGTTTTCACCTCTTGGTCCCCTCTTTGTCTTCGTCTCTCACTTATCCCTCCCCATCTCTGCCTCTTCTCTGGCCAGGCCCAATTGCCTGACCTTGTTCCATCTTCTACTTTCTCTCTCTGTTCTGAACTCTTACAGATGTCTCTGGCTCTTCTTCATATCTACAATAAAAATATTCCCCTTAACCATACCTTGACAGGTCGTGCCATCAGTTTCTACAGGGAGGAGGTCGAATGTTCCTACAGAGCTTCCCAAAGGCATCTCAAATATGGCAAAGACATAGAACCCTAAAGGTTTAGGATTAGACAGAACAGGGGCTCACCGTTTGGACACCTATATTCTACTTTAATAGTTAGAATTAAAATTTTCTTAAAATCTTTTTCTTAAATCTTTCTAAAGACCAAATATAGGAAATCCTAGATAATATATACAGGAAAGCCATATTTTCCTATAGTGATAGATTTTTCCCTTCCCCATATGTATTTTTGGGTTATGATGGTAGGGAAAGGGTGATCAGCAAGGCTCTGAAATGACAAGTGTTTACTATAAGATGTTTATATATTGCAATCTCTCAAAAAAACTGATTGAAAACTGAGTAGTAGATTATTGTCATTGCTGCTAGTAAGAAAGCCAAGAGCAGGAGCTGGTGGGTTTTTATCAGGGAAGGGCTAGATAGGGAATATTTTAGATTGGGGCCATATGACCTCTGTCATTGCTCAGCTTTCATTGTAATTTGAAAGCAACCACAGACGATATCGAAATGAATCAGCATGGCTGCACCCAAATATAACTTTATGTGAAAAGAGGTGGCAGTCTAGAAGCTGCAGTCTAGGATATGAGATCATTAGGGTTTCTGTGTGCTGAGAACAAATGGTCCAGTAAAACCACTAAATGCCTGTGCAGTACATATTTTTACCTCCAAAGAAAACAGCCATTTTCACCAGAGAAAGAATTTGATACCTCTTTTCCTAGTTAAAAGTCTCATTTTGCTGCTTAAAAAAAATACCAGTCAAAAGTTCTTTATGGATTAAAAGTTCAGAAAAATATGACAATTAAGAAACCCCTCAGTTCCTACTACTCAGAGGTACACACCTCTGGATATTGTCCCTTCTAACCCAAAGATGCACATATTTCACTAGATAACTTAGAGAATCTTGGAGTCTACCCATTAATACATAAGAGATCTACCCATCCTTCAAAACTGTTGCCAAAGAGTCTTTATGTAAATGTATCAGTACCTTTTATTTATGGTATCTCTACAGAGAATTATGTAATTTCCATTTTGTCATGAATATAAATTATGCTAAGGGAACGTTCTTAGCAGTTCTGTCCCTGAGTACTGATGGGTTAATGAGTGTCACTAAGAATATTGATTACGTTTTGCCAACTTGTCCCCCGGAAATGTTATGCTAATGTATATTTTGGGCAACAGAGCATGATGGTTGGCGTGTTACTCCATTCTTGAATATTATCGTCAGTAGGCAATGGCCTCTGTCTTCAAAAGTTCCCACCACAAACCCAGGAACCTATGAACGTGCTACTTTATAGGTAATTGCTCTTCTCAGATGTGATTAAGAAAGTATCTATCTACTGGGTTGATTATTCTAGAATATCAGGGCTAGTCCAATGCAATCAAAGGGGTACTTAAAAGAGGGGAAACAGAGGTAGCGTTAGAGAAAGATTTATGGTCCTCTCTGTCATTTTTAAAGATAGAAAAATGGCCACAGTCAAAGAACAGAGGTAGCTTCTAGCAGCTGGTAAAGCAAGGGGATAGCTGTCCCTTCAGACCCTCTGGAAGCTTGGCCAACCTTGACTTCATCCTTGCAATGTCTGTTTTGAAATCTTGATCCCCACAACTGAAAGAGAATGAATTTGTGTTGTGTTAGACCATGAAGTCTGTGGTACTTTGCATCAATTGTCAATTAATAAAAAAATCCATGTCTTTACAAATTTCTTACTCAACAAATAACATTTTCTTTATATCTGCTTTACTTTGATTTCAGTAAGATTGGGCCTTCTGTTAACCCTTTGTATACAGTCATTAGGTAAACGTTGATTGATCACAGATCTCTTAGAGATTCTGAAGGAAGTTCTATGTTCTTTTATGAGAAACAAAACACATTTGCATATGCACTTGGGGCTTAGAAAGTTTCTCAAGCTCCTTGACCTAGGCTAAGAATACCCATGTAGACAGTGGCAGTAGAAAGGGTACCAACAACATTCTCTTACTTAAAGTTAGAAGTCTACAATATAGGAGTACTTCCCACAAGGTACTAGTTAAGAGGTGACATTGTGAGATTGCTTCCCTGGCTTAGGGGCAGCAGTCAGAGTCCTGGCTAACCAGGTGCTTCATGCTCCAGGGTTACAAAGTCTGGGCATTATATAATACCTATGCTCCTTGCTCTTTGCTTTCTTCTCTTTTGCTTCCAAGTCTGGAGGCAATCTCTTTTCTGTCGTGTACCAGGAATTTCCCAGCTGCTCACCTTTCCTTCTTAAGCAATTCAGCCCAAAACCCACTATGTGAGGCTGAGGCAAAGTTCAGAGAGGAGGGGAAGTTGAGGTAGTTGAGAACAAGATACAGTCTGGGCAGTGAAATCCTAAGTACATGGTGTGGAAGGTTCTTCTGTCTATGTGTTGCTTTTATTGGTTAATGAATAAAGAACCTGCTTTGACCTATAGCAAGGCAGAACTTGGCTAGGTGGGAAAAACTAAACTGAATGATGGGAGAAAGAAGGTGGAGTCAGAGAGAAGCCATGTAGCCCTGCAGGAGACAGAAACCAGAACTTTACCTGGTAAGGCACAGCCTTATGGTGGTACACAGATTAATAGAGATGGGTTAAATTAAGATGTAAGAGATAGCCAATAAGAAGTTAGAGCTAATAGGCCAAGCAGTGATTTAATTAATACAGTTTCTGTCTGGTTACTTTGGGGCTGAGTAGCAGGGAACAAACAAACAGCCCCTCCTACAACAAGTACACACAGGGTGTTGCTGTGGTTTGAGTGTGTACCCAACCAAACTCACAGGTTGAAAGATGTGGTGTTTGGAGGTGAAACTTAGTGGTGTTTGGTTCAGAAGGACAGACTCCTTATAAATGGACGAGTGTTTTCTTACAGGAACAGCTCAGGAGGGGGAGTTTGGAATGTTTTCTTTATGTTTGCTCGTCCTTCTGTTTTCCACCAGGAGTTGAAGCAGAAAGACATCCTCACCAAGAGCTAAGAAGATGCCCATGCCATGCCCTTGGGAGTTTCAGTTCCCTAGCTCCTAGCCCCACCCCCAAATCTTCCTAGAGTTACTGAGTCTCATATATATATTTTTAAATAGCAACAGCAAATGGACTAAGATGCTCGTGGTGGTGGTTTGGTTGATGGTAAGTGAATGCAAGTGGGGTGAGAATGTATGTGTGAGGCCAAGAGACAGCAGGGAGAGGAGATAACCTATGCAGAGAGGGCTTGACCAAATCACTAAATGCATTAATAACAGTAGAGGCCATACACTTACAAATAAAGAGGAAATGGAGATCGAATTCTGTAGTGCTGGGCCAGAATTGGAGGCACAAGGGAGAACTCATGATTTAATGTAGAGGCAAATACAGAAACTGTAGTCTTGTTAACTGCATGTATAGCTATGTGCATACATGTGTGTGTGCTGTGAACAGTGGCACCACAGCAGCACCTTCCAGAACTATTCTCTAGGTCAGGAAGGGGGAAAGTTTGAGGGGAGCCTGGAGGTACTTGAGTACTTCCTGACATAGCTGTGTCAGGAGATAGAGGGCCACTTTAAAGCCTCATTGGCTGCATCTGGGAATTTCTTTTACTAAAATAAAAAGCGCAGCACAAGATGATAGTTCTCTGGATGGCAGGAATTCATGAATTATGCAAATATATACAACCTTTAAGTCTACCTTAGAACAGAATATTTGAATCAATTTGAAGTACTTCCCTATTAATATGACTAATGACCAGAGAAATTAAATAACTTTGCAAAGGAAAACCCAACAGACATTTTAGCAAATGATTAGAATTCAAATCAGCTATGAGGGTGCAGCAGCTGTCATGATCACATGACTGGGTACAAGGTGATGAACCCAGTGCCAGGTGCTTACTCCTGCCAAATATTCAAAGCCTGAATCTAATTATGAGGTGACATCAGACATACCTGAATTGAAGCACACACTGTTCAGTAGTAAGTCTGTGCCCTTCAGAAGTACTGTCGCAGAGGTCAAGGAATCGTTCAGCTAAGAGACACGGCAGCTGAACGCAATGTGTTATCAGGGTTGGAATCTTTTACTGTAAGGATGCTACAGGGACAACTAGCTAACCTTGAGGGAATATATACTGGGTAATGGAGTCAGAAACATACTCTCAAATGGATCAAATGGGAAAATTAATATTATCCTGCCTCACTGTTTCACAACAAAAGTTCATTAAAGAAAAATGTCTTCTATAAAATTAATATATGAGAACATAGGAATGGAGAACAGAGTCTGCTGTCTGCCAAGATCTTGGATCTTAGGTGTGAGTGCTGGCTGCAGAACACAGGCGCTGGGCAACAGAGCAGCTGGTGTCTCAGAAAATGGGCTTATGGACTTAGTGATCTGAGTACTCACACACATACATGATTTCCCAGAATGGTTCCTTTCGCTCTCTCCCCGGGGTTTGCTCTGCAGACAAGGGTCTCCGCTGTCCATCAGACCTTACGAACAGTTCAGTGCATGGGATTTTTCAGATGCTGATGACTTCTTTCCCAATTTTAACAGATCTTTCTTACAGTTGAACAAAACTAGTTTATCAATTGATTGATCATAAAATTAAGATTTTTTTTTGGAGCAAAGTCCAATGGTCAAAATGTAATTGTCTGAATAAGCAATGCTCTACTCCCTAGGCCCGAAGCAGAGAGAGTTCAAGATGACCCCAGAATAGCTTTTGTGCCTGGAAGTAATGAAGTTCTCAAGGAATGGATATGACAGAGATACAGGGGTTATTTTAAAGTCTCATTGGCTGCATCGGGAATTTTCTTCTTTTCAACATCAAAATAAAGAGATGAGCAGATCTGGACCCTGTCCCGGCTGCACCTGAGCTCGGCCCACCCGGGCTGAGGCCTTGGGGGAAGGACAAGTCCCCTGCTAGGGGGCCTCCTTTGTCCCACGGAGCCGAGCAGAGAGGAGCTGGCAACCCTCAGTAGGCCAGCTTTTGGGACCGGGAGCCTCGCCCAACCAGCTTCCGCGGATTCATCTGGACCCTGTCCCGGCTGCACCTGAGCTCGGCCCACCCGGGCTGAGGCCTTGGGGGAAGGGCGAGTCCCCTGCTAGGGGGCCTCCTTTGTCCCACGGAGCCCAGCAGAGAGGAGCTGGCAACCCTCAGTAGGCCTGCTTTTGGAACCGGGATCCTCGCCCAACCAGCTTCCGCGGATTCATCTGGACCCTGTCCCGGCTG